>JAHHZJ010000632.1:0-160251 GCA_021437245.1 Aegilops speltoides | reverse complement strand
GATTTCTAGTGCAAACTATTCAATAATATATTTATGTTATCCAGAACAAAAATACTTCACATACTTTTGTGTTTTGTCTAATTGCAGGTATATGGGACATTTGTACAATCCACATATGAAGATAAGGGAAAAGAAGAAGTTTAGGTGCTGTTCAAAAAGTCTTCTCACGTCACTTTTGGGCCAAGAGAAGATAGAGTCCAAGTCTCTCACGTTCGGATTCAGATTCGGACTGCACAGACATACCTGACTCAAAACGTCAACAACTTTTTCATACGGACTCCGAATTGGGTGATTCTTTTTTTGTTGGAAAGTAGATTTCATGCTCTTTCCAGCACAGTTGGAATCACCTTAAAAGCCGTCCGGAGCGTTGAGTTATGGACGAAACAATCTGACGCTGCACCAGAATCCGAGTCAAACTACAAGTCCAAAGGTGTTACGTCACCTCCACTTGGGCCCATTGGCCTTGTACGACCTAGGGTTAGTTTTAGGCTGCCTTGGGACGTTCTCCCACCTCCTTGGCCGCCACCCTTGCTCCTATATAAGTAGATCCATCTAGTAGCTTTTTCCTTGGGATTTGTTTAGTTAAAGTTAGCCATTGCAACCGTCGTACTTCGTTTGTGTCCAACGACCAGACCAATACCGCTTACGGATCCCCACCTTTATCAATACTTCATACATACTGCAATATTCAGATTGCTTTTATCATATTCTTGCTTGTTCTTCGATTGCTTGCAGGAATTGACCTTCGTGGTCAGGTTGATTGTGCTCCGGCGTGGTCAATAACCTCTCGGAGTTGGTTTAGCGATTGCTAAGGCGCAACGTCGTGCACGTTTGTAGTCGGATCGTCAAAGTCGTCTCCACCAAATCGATAGTTATCATCTCATCGAAAGATCGGGACACCCCGCATCTATCAAGTGGTATCAGTTTTCAGGTTGCTCGGTGAGAATTTCCAGTTTTCCCTAGATTAGATTTATTTTCTTACCTATTGTCCAAGAAAAAGCCACAAAAAGAGTTAGATCTATTCTTCCTTTGTCCTAGCCAGTCCGAGCCTTTGCAATTTTCTTTTCATTGTTTGCATTATTGAATTATCGGTTGCATCGTCGTGTCGAGTTGCTGGTCTTAGTGTCTAGTTCCTTTAGAGTTTCGAGTTCTGTTCACATTAGTCACGCCGCAGCTGCACCATTATCCCTTCCGCTGTCCACCATCCGATCCATCAATTTCCACCACGTGCTACGCACTATTTATTGTCATAATCATAGTTGTGGTCATTCACATCTTCGCCTGATCCAATCTGCATTTTATCTAGTTTGTCTTGGAAAGAGGGAGAAAAAAAGATAGAGAAAAAAAGAGAGAAAAAAGGAAAAGGAAAGAGAAGAAAAAGAAAAAAAAAGCGTGAGAAAAAAAAAGAGAGAAGAAAAAAAATCAGATCTATCTAGAATCAATCTCGTACCTGAATTCGGATTGGAATCTGTTTTGCGCACTGTTCAGTAAAACAGGTGTATCTTCCTCATATGAAGTCCGTTTTGGCTCCGTGAGTACTCAAATTGAAGCTAGAGACGAGACGCATCTAAATAGTTGCAGAAGCTAGTTCTATATTTGACACCTCAAAATCGGCTTCTAAATAGGTCTTTTTGCCCTCTGAAGTTCGTGAACACAACTTGTTCCAATTTTTTAGGCCAGTTTTAGAATTCTTTGACTCCTCATATCAACTCGGAATTGAGTGATTCTTTTTGAATTGGAAAGCTTGAGTTAGTAGCATTTTTGCAAGAATTTATCAGAAAATTGGCTCAAACTTTTCAAGAGGAAAGTTGGAGAGAGAGAGTTGTTGTATATCCTGCTTGGCAGTTGTTTTTCATCATTATCTTCACTTATAACTTGCTGTCAAGAGCTACTTAGTATCCTTCATTGATGCTAGTTGTGCTACGCCGTGACCTCATTAGTGTTCTAGGCTCACGTCTCTAGTCCGGTCTAGCCTAGGACCAGCACAGTACCGTCGTTGAGCCTTTATTCAACATTGCATCTTTGAATTGATTATTGCTAATCTTTTGCTACCATATATAGCCAACCCAGCTCCACATATTTCTACACGTGTATCGTCGCTCCCCGGCAATCGCTTTACTCAATATTCGAGTTACTTGACACCGCTGGTTGCCGATCACCGCTTTGCTGCATGGTAAGAACTTGTAAGACATTGATATTTGCTTTACTGTGAGCGTTTTACCACCACATCCTAGTAGTTATAGGAACATTATTTTTGGATTTTGTTTCTTGTTCTACTAATCATGACAGAATCCAGAGTCAATTCATGGGCTTTGTCGATCGCGGGAGACATGCCACCACCTATGCAAATACCACAACCGTCACGAGAGGTGCACAAACATCCAAATGCACATGATCAGGTTCATGTTTTTATACCACCATTTAATGGTCGTTTTAGACCTGCTTTATATATTGAATGGGAGTTAGACATAAATAATATATTTGCTTCCCATAATTTTGATGAACGTAAAAAAGTTACGGTTGCGGTTGGTTCTTTCACTGGTTATGCTCTAGTTTGGTGGAGTGAATATTGTCGGTTACACCCTGATTATGTACCTAATACTTGGGATGATTTAAAACATGTCATGAGAGATAGATTAAATCGATGTTTATTATACTCGTGGCATGATTAAAAAACTGGAACATTTAAAACAAGGTAGTGACACCGTAACAAAATATTATGATGATTTACAAACTACCTTGTTGCACTCATTTTTAGAAGAAAGTGAAGAAGATTTAATGGATAGATTTTGGGGAGGATTAAACCATAATATTCAGGAGATACTAATTCATGAAGAGTGTTATCCTATGGACTATTTGTTTCGTCTTGCTTGCAAAGCTGAACAGGAAATAAAACGACGTGTTGCCCACAAGGAGAACAAGCGCACGGCGCACATTTCAACTGTTGATACAGATGTTTATTCAACTACTAGGCATACTATGACAACCACATCCGTTGTTGCGAGGACTACATCATCTCCACCATGTGACACATCACCATCGAGAGTGCCTGCATCATCTGAGTTGACTATAAGAGGTAATGACAAAGGTACAGATTTTCCACTTTTACATGAGAATGATGCATGCCTAGTTAACTTGAATACATCATGTGTTGAGCTACCCACTACTTTGATCACACCACCTATTTTAGAGGATTATATTGATAATTTGACTTTGCCATGTGATCAAACAACTGAAATACCAACAATTTTGAGAGCACCCATTGAATTAACTGTTGATGCAAAAGAATCAATGTTTAATCATTTTGATATGACCTCTAATCTTGGTGATGATTCGTGTCGAATGACTCATTGCATGTTTGCTTATCTAAGCATGTTGTAGCATGTAAATTTGATTCAAATAAGGTTTATTCACCAATGTTGGGATGGTTTAATGATGAACATTGTCAATCTTTTGAAATAAATAAGAGCTTCACTTATATGTGCAAACTGAGTTGCAATATTTTCATGCCTTCTAGTTCTTGTGCTAATTTGTTGGCTTTAGATTTTATGAACTATGCAAGTTACTCATCTATTCATGTGTCATATATGCAAAAATCAAGGGATGTAAAAATGGATGACGTATACATATACAACATGTACACCTTGTCTCTTTTGTTAGCCACATTTCAGATTAAGCAACGCCGAGAACGGCTTTGTTTTCAAGAAGGGGAGGATGATGAGGACATGACTACCTTGGATAAGACCAAAAATATTGCATACATGCATATTTGTCAGGTGATTTCTAGTGCAAACTATTCAATAATATATTTATGTTATCCAGAACAAAAATACTTCACATACTTTTGTGTTTTGTCTAATTGCAGGTGTATGGGACATTTGTACAATCCACATATGAAGATAAGGGAAAAGGAGAAGTTTAGGTGCTGTTCAAAAAGTCTTCTCACGTCACTTTTGGGCCAAGAGAAGATAGAGTCCAAGTCTCTCACGTTCTGAATTCAGAGTCGGACTGCACAGACATACCTGACTCAAAACGCCAACAACTTTTTCATACGGACTCCGAATTGTGTGATTCTTTTTTTATTGGAAAGTAGATTTCATGCTCTTTCCAGAACAATTGGAATCACCTTAAAATCCGTCCGGAGAGTTGAGTTATGGACGAAACAATCTGACGCTGCAGCAGAATCCGAGTCAAACTACAAGTCCAAAGGTGTTACGTCACCTCCACTTGGGCCCATGAGCCTTGTACGACCTAGGGTTGGTTTTAGGCTGCCTTGGGACGTTCTCCCACCTCCTTGGCCGCCACTCCTTGCTCCTATATAAGTAGATCCATCTAGTAGCTTTTCGCTTGGGATTTGTTTAATTAAAAGTTAGCCACTGCAACTTCGTGTACTTCGTTTGTGTCCAACGACCAGACCAAGACCGCTTACGGATCCCCACCTTTATCAATACTTCATACATACTCGCAATATTGAGATTGCTTTTATCATATTCTTGCTTGTTCTTTGATTGCTTGCAGGAATAGACCTTCGTGGTCAGGATGATTGTGCTCCGTGCGTGGTCAATAACCTCTCGGAGTTGGTGATAGAGGCAAAGGTGTCCCGTCTTTCGATGAGATGGTGGATTTCGCTTTGGTGGAAGTCGACTTTGACGATCCGACTACGAGCGTGCGAGGACGTCGCGCCTTAGCAATTGCTAAACCAACTCCGAGAGGTTATTGACCACGCCGGAGCACGATCAACCTGACCACGAGGGTCTATTTCCTGCGAGCAAACGAAGAACAAGCAAGAAACTGAGATTGCAATCTGGATATTGCGAATATAAGATGAAAGCTTTATTGATCAAGGTGGGGTTCTGTGACGCCTTTGTCTGGTCGTTGAACATAAATGAAGTACGCGAAGTTGCAGCTATGGCGAACTTTTGATCTAAACAAAACCCAAGTCTGAACGGTGGCCTAAGGGCTGTATATATGGAGGAAGAGGGGGTGAATTTCGTGGCCCTTGGTGGAGGGGTCCGAAACTAACCCTATCTCTTGTTTCCCCACACATACGAACTCTAAAAATAGCCTATACTAATGTATTTCGAAATTACATGGGCCTGGCCCAATAATAAGGTGACGCAGCACCTAGAATAGCCTCTGGACGAAATTTATGGAGTGGCATCTTGTATATTTCGTCCAAGGCTTCATGCACTCATTATGGTGGCTTCAAAGTCCTGAAATCATCACTTGTAACTCCATTCTTGTCCCCCTTGCGCATGCCATCATCTCCATGCTGGTTCTTGCTCCAATGTTCATCCTTCTCCAAGCTAGGCCCTACATTTGTAAGCAAAACAAATGGATCCAATTTAGGCAGCGTCGTATTCTCATGAACATTAGAATCATTACCAAGAAACGAAAGTACCTGGTAATTTAGTTGGCGTGCGCGAGCTCTAGTAATTGGTCCAGTATTTATAGCAGCAGGGGCTGTGGGTGTAACAATGGTATTGATGTCCTCATCATCCTCCCCTTCTTGAAATGAAGTCGTCCTCGACGGAAGTTCATCTTCCTCACCCAAATATGGCTTCAAATCTGCAATGTTAAAAGTGGGACTAACCCCAAAATCTGCAGGCAGCTCAAGTTTATATGCATTATCATTTACTTTCTCCAACACCTTAAAGGGACCAGCAGCACGTGGCATTAGCTTTGATTTGCGCTAATCAGGAAATCTATCCTTACGCAAATGTAACCAAACAAGATCTCCAGGTGCAAACACAACATGTTTTCTACCCTTATCTCCAGCAAGTTTATATTTAGCATTCATACGCTCAATGTTTTCCTTAGTTAACTCATGCATTTTAAAATCAATTCAGCACGTTCTTTAGCATCAAAATTAACCTTCTCCGAAGATGGAAGAGGCAACAAATCAATAGGTGCACGAGGTAGGAAACCATACACAACTTCAAAAGGGCACATCTTAGTAGTAGAATGCAATGAGCGATTATAAGCAAATTCAATATGAGGCAAGCATTCCTCCCACATTTTCTTATTTTTCTTTAGAACAGCCCTAAGCATAGTAGACAATGTTCTATTGACTACTTCAGTTTGTCCATCAGTTTGGGGTGACAAGTAGTACTAAAAGCAGTTTAGTCCCCAACTTAGCCCATAAACATCTCCAAAAGTGGCTAAGAAATTTAGTATCACGATCTGAAACAATAGTATTTGGCACACCATGCAAGCGAATAATTTCACGAAAGAACAAATCAGCAACATTGACAGCATCATCGCTTTTATGACATGGTATAAAGTGTGCCATTTTCGAGAATCTATCCACGACAACAAATATGCTATCCCTCCCCTTCGTTGTTCTAGGTAAACCTAAAACAAAGTCCATAGATATATCCTCCCAAGGAACACTAGGTACAGGCAAAGGCATGTATAAACCATGAGGATTGAGTCGTGACTTAGCTTTTTGACATGTAGTGCAGCGAGCAATAAAACGCTCAACATCCCGTCTCATCTTTGGCCAAAAGAAATGTGTAGCAAGTATGTCCTCCGTCTTCTTCACGCCAAAGTGTCCCATTAGTCCTCCTCCATGCGCCTCCTGCAACAACAAAAGACGAACGGAGCTAGCTGGAATGCATAGCTTGTTAGCACGGAACACAAATCCATTATTAACGACAAACTTGTTCCATGTTCTTCCTTCTTTACAATTCTGCAATACATCTTTAAAATCAGCATCATGCACATATTGATCTTTGATGGTCTCCAAACCAAATATTTTGAAGTCAAGTTGTGAAAGCATAGTATAGCGACGAGACAATGTATCAGCAATAACATTTTCTTTACCCTTCTTGTGTTTAATGACATAAGGGAAAGTCTCAATGAATTCAACCCATTTAGCATGTCTACGATTCAGTTTAGCTTGACTTTTAATATGTTTCAAAGATTCATGATCAGAATGTATAACAAATTCTTTGGGCCATAAATAATGTTGCCATGTTTCTAAAGTCCGAACAAGAGCATATAATTCTTTATCATAAGTAGAGTAATTCAGACTAGGCCCACTCAATTTTTCAGAAAAGTATGCAACAGGTTTGCCATCTTGTAATAACACACCTCCTAATCCAATTCCACTAGCATCACATTCAAGCTCAAAAGTCTTATTAAAATCAGGAAGTTGGAGTAAAGGAGCATGTGTCAACTTATCTTTCAATACCGTGAAGGCTTCTTCCTGTGCGGTACCCCAAACAAAAGGCACATCCTTCTTTGTAAGCTCATTGAGAGGTGCAGCAATGGTGCTGAAATCTCCCACAAAACGCCTATAGAAACCAGCGAGGCCAAGGAAACTTGATGCGGAGCATCCTACGGTCATCACCATGTCAAGAGTCCGTTTGGCAAGTGACACGTGAGATCTCTACTTCTCATACATAAAGGTGAATCTTCTCCTTTACACGTGTTCACTTGACCCCTTTGAGGATGGTATACTACTTGACACTCCACTCGTGTGCATGCATAGGTATTGTCGGAGCTTCACGAATGACGAGGAGGAGTGCAAGCGCCAAGGAACGCCTACACCGTCTGCAAGGGAAGCGTGGAAGCGAAGACGGAAGAAGAAGGACCTGCCCAGTCCAGAAAGGGCGGTACTACCGCCCAAAGTAAGCGGTACTACCGCTCAAGCGGTACTACCGCCCAAAGCAAGCGGTACTACCGCTCAAGCGGTACTACCGCCCATGAGTCCGGTACTACCGCCCTGCCTGTGCGCAGCCGCGGGCCTTTGGCCTTGTATCCCTCTCCACTTACCCCTTCGTGGCTTAGACTATAAATAGACCACCTCCACCTCCTTTCTAGGGTTAGCAAAGTGATAGCTCATTTGTATGTGAGCTTTGCTCCTACCTATCTCTACTCTTGAGAGAGAGAGACCACTACTCCATTGGAGGCCAAGACCTCCATCTAGGAGAAGATCCTGCGGGATATCATCAAGACCCCCTTGTGGGAAGATCCATCTAGGATATCATCAAGACCTCCTCTTGGAGATGAACCTTACCTTGCATCTTTCCCTTTGTTGTTCATGTACCTTGTGATCTTGTGTGTTTGATTGTCTAGTGGATGTGTGATTTGGACTTGTTCTTGAGTGTTTCCCCTTGTGATTTCTCTCCGTTCTTCCCCGTGTTCATCGTGTTCTCCGTAGGATCCCCTCCAAACGTGAAAGATCGACGAATTAGGGTTCCACCCTACATCATATGGTATCATGAGCCACGCTGATCACGTTTTTGGAGCCCCTACCCCGTGTTTTCTAGCTTGATTTTGTTGTTTTCGTCCTAAATTCGAAAATCCCCACCAAAAATAGCCCCCAAATTTTTTTGTGATTTGTTGGTTTGATGATGTTTTGTTGATTTTGATCCGTGGATTTGCTTGGTTTCAAGTGGATCTAGCATTCCCCCAAGTTTCCCCTCTTTCCATCCACGAAATCCATCAAATTTTGCCCCCGAAATCATCCATTTCCGCCCCAAAATCGCGCCCCGATTCGATCTGCGAAAAATTCCGTCACGAGCGGTACTACCGCCCTATAGAGCGGTACTACCGCTGAGAACCTCAAGCGGTACTACCGCCCATGAACGGTACTACCGCCAGGCCCTGTTCCACCCGAAACAGTCGAAAAATCCCGACACGAGCAGTACTACCGCCCTCCCGAGCGGTACTACCGCCCTGGCCAGTTTCAGCTTTCCGAGTTTCACCGTTTCGGCCATAACTAATTCATCCGGAGTCCGTTTTTGACGTTCTTTAGCTCGTTTTGAAGCTATTGACATCCCCCATCCCACAAAAATACTACCAACATCATTTGACTCCATCACATTTGGTGAATTTTGGCATCTTTGCCTAGGGCTTCCACCACAACATCCGCATAACCACCACCGACTTCCGCAACCTAACCCATTTTGTTCCTTATAGCATTAGTGGTTGTTTGAGTTGTGATTTGAGTCTCCTAAGGTGTTTAGGCTACTTAGGGACGGTTGCTTCTTCATCAACCACCACCACCACCACCACTTCCACATAACCTTGCCCACCATACACTTTCGACAACACAACTTAACCCAATTGTTGTTTGAGCTTTTTCAAGTTGTGGCTTGTGTCTCCTAAGGTGTTTCGGCTACTTAGGGACCGTGTGCTTACAACTCTTACGCCGTGTATAGCCCATCATCCCACTTCCGCATTGCCAAGTGCATACCACCACCGTTTTCCGCTACCACCATTTTGACATTTGACGTGTGAGATTTTGAGTTTGCGGTTTTTCCGTTTCCTAAGGTGTTTCGGCTACTTAGGGACGAGTCTCCATCATCTTGGTATCTACACCAAGAACACCGCCACTCATCATCGCAAAGGACGGTAACCTCGACGACACCTTTGTATATTCCCTTGCAATTGAATTGTTAACCCCTAGCCCATTTTGCGTTACTTGCCTATCGAGACTAGCCATTTGAGTATTGCCGGCAACGTTACTTGTGCACATTAGTGGTCCATACCTTCCATTGCATACATACCATATCATCTTGGTATCATATCATCCATTGTGCCTCAAGTTTGTTCCCGCATATACACAATTGCTATCTTGGATTGTGCATTGTGCAAAAGTGGCCATAGAAAAAAAAAAGAAAAAGCTTTTAAGCAAAAAGAGAGCAAAGAGCTCGTGAGCAAGTGCCATAGCATCATACCCCATGACACATAAGAGCCATACCAAAATCTACATCATATGATATCATGCTTGAGAGAAACACCGGGAACCATACATACATAGCATACTTGGGATAGAAAGAATATCCATTTTGCATATTATAGGTTGTGCACAAGTGTCGTATCCGCCTATTGAGCAATCGTGCTAGCGTCTCTCTTGAGTTGTGCAACATGAGCGTTTTCCGTGGATTCCACATTTTGTGCTCATTCCTTGGTTGCATGACCCCATTTATCTATCCGTGTGTGTGTTTCCGTGTATCTTTCATTGCTATTGGTCCATTTGTTTCACTTGCAAATTTGTGAATCTTTTTCAACATTATTGACTCTTGCTAACATTTTGCATCAAATTTTTGTGCCACTATCCTCACCGAACTCTACCATAAGCCTTTACTTGTAGGTGTGAGTGAACAAGTCCGGTACCAATTCCACTATTCTTTCATCTCACGTTGAGTTACACGGGATACATCCTCAACTTTGGGAAAAGGTAACTTGGTATTGTTTATCTCATTTCCTACTCACCTCTACTCGAGTCTTGTGATGGATAGGCAAGGCATTTCACTTTCGGTCTACAACAACAACGACGAGTTCGATGCCATGAACAACAACTACGACGCCAAGATGGACAAGCGCATGGAGGAGATCAAGGCCCTCATCAAGTCCTACAAGCGATCTTCCTCATCTTCGAGAAGACGCTCAAGAGCACATCCTTCCGAGTTACCACCTTCGGCAAGATCACATCGGCATCGACACCATCAACAACAAGAACGTGAAGGTCAAGAGCTCAACACCAACAACCGCTCAACGACTTCACCATCTCCCTTGGCATCTTCGCCAAGCGACTTCAAGGCATCTTCACCTACGGACATATGGCATCTTCGCCAACAAGAACCTCAAGACTACACTCAAGAGAAGCTACCCAAGCTCAAGTCCGCGACTTCCACGAGCTACTACGACCTCGACACCGACCACAAGATTCCTTTCTATGGGACTCAAGAACCCGAGGAGTACCTCGAGTGGGAGCGTTTGATGGACGACTACCTCAAGCTACATCAAGTTCCTCCCGAAGATCAAGTGAAGTGCGCCACAAGAAACTTCCACGACTACGCATTGGCATGGTGGCTTCACACACCTTTGGAGTACTACGACATGAGTTGGCCCAAGACGAAGAAAGCTTTGCGACGAGAGTTTGTGCCTCCAACCTACACGGATCAACCGGCGCCAATTGGAGAACACCACCCAGGATCCAAGTCCATCGACAAGTACTTCAAGGAGATGATGATTGCCTTCTGACGAGCGGCGTGGGCGACCCCATTTCGATGAAGTTCCACTTCATGATGGGATTGCTGCGACATCTCCAAGACCATCTTCCTCGAGAACTACAAGTCCATCGACGACAACTACATTGGTGCTCTCAAGGCGGAACAAGAACTCATGAAGGCCAAGGCTTCTCCACCCCAAGCAAACTTCGCGGCGACCAAGCTCTACGACAAGCATGAGGCTAGTACCACCATGATGTCCAAGGCCGACAAGCTCCAAGACGATGCTCCCAAGTGTGACTTCACCGCCATCCCTCTTTGTGGCATTGATGATGCTGAGTCTACTTTGACTCTTTTTCAAGACGGTGCCGCGACGAGTATGACTATGGAGACCCTCAAGGACCAAGCTTTGGAGGCGAGCGACAAGGTGGCGAGCAAGGATGATGCTTCCATCTTAGGAGGCGAGAGTGATGATGTGCCATCTTCGGCCTTCATCCACGATGAGAGTGATGATGTGCCATCTTCGGCCTTCATCCATGGCGACGGTGACGAGATGATCGAGCCTGGGATTTTCCCTTCGGTCATGGAGGAGAGTGATGATGTGCCATCTTCGGCCTTCATCCACGGCGACAATGACGAGATGGTTGAGCATGGGATTCTCCCTTCGACCACGGCGGCGTATGATGACTTGAGTGACTTGTGCCACCATATTGAGAGTGAGAGTGACTTCACCACTAGCCCCATATATGATGAGTTGCCACAATTCCCATTTGAGGAGAGCCACAACCCCCACCACTTGAGTGAGATGAGTGACTCCACCATACGTGAGTTTGAGTGCACCTATTTTGAGGGAGTGAGTGAACCACCACATAGAGAGAGTGAGATAGTTGATAGGTCTCGTGAGGCCATTTGCATTTCTAACAACTTGACCTCTACCTCTATTGTGTCCTCTCGTTGGTGTTAGGTCCCATTTATGATGACGCGCTGATCCTCGACGACTTCATCCTTCCTTTGGACAAGACGATGGCCATGGTGGATTATGATGCACCCCCCACATGGTTCCATCAAGATGAAGATGACCACCATTTGGTCTTTCCCACCTCACCTACACCACTTGAGTGGAATGACAAAGGTAACAAAGGTGACGGTGATGCTCTAGTCCCACTAGTGGACATTCTTGACATTGATTTCTTGCATGATGTTGATCCACCTATTGCCATGCTTCATGCTAGTATGATTTCCCCATGTGATGATTTGCCCATTTATGATGAGTATGATGATTCTCATGTGGAGTCTATTAGTAGTGATGCCATGTTACATAGGATTTCTTGTGACAATTCTTTAGGTCACATCATGTTTGATAATCCGCTTGACTTGTCATATGCTATGCATGAGATCAACCATATGTCTTATTTGCAATCTCTTCATAGTGACTATGCATATGCCATTAAAATAAACCCAATTTGCAGCATAGATGACAAGCCCATGGTTATTGGCATTTGTTTTTCTTGTGATGATATTGATATGCTCCCTTTGCATCATTTATCTCATATGCCATGCCATGACCACCTAGCTTCGGATATGCATTGTTTTGGATGTTGTCCATTTTCTCCATATGATGTTTCCGATATTGCTCATGAGGAGGCCCCCATAGTTTCCTCATACATGTTAGGGGAATTTGATCCATCCCATTCATTGCATGATCCCCATACTTGTTTGCACCATATGCTACCCACGAATAAACATACTATTGATGTGCCATATACTTGCATTCTCAATTTGTGTCCCCATCTTGTCATACATAACAACTATTCTTTCATGATGGATGACATGTTCCTATACCATGCATCAAATTTCTTTGAGCGATGCTTATCTTGTGCTAACTCACACGTGCACATACACATCATGATGGATGATGTGTACATTTACCACGCGCACAATTTCTTTGGATTGTGTCTCTTTTGTGTAGGTACCCATGAATACTTGTCAACCTCGCAATCCCACGAGTTGACAAAACGGGCTGTAGAGAGCAACGATGAATTGGGATCACGTGGATTGTCTTTACCACCGTCCCCTTCGCGCAAGGACTACGCGCAACTCCTCTACTTGGCTCTCACACGGCTATGGGCCATTTACCACTTCTCACATTATGCTCATTTCACCGTGTTCACTTTGCATGCTATGCTTGCTTCTATGCCTTTGCCATGCAATTGTGACCCTCGTTTGCATCTACCCATGATTCTCCATTATGATATTCCTATGTGTATTTGCATGCTTGGTGGAGATCCTTGTTGCTTTTGCCATGTTTATCATGTGCCCCATTCTATTGATGCTTGTTGTGTTGGGAGAGTCATGATGACCCATTGCTATTCACATATGGCCTCTCGCCAATACATTCATGATATTGTACTCATATCTTGCTTTCATGCTTGTGCTATGACTTGTGAATTATTCATGCCCACTATTTGCACCAATGACATGATTGCCATGATTTACTCTAGTGTGTTGCATCTTCGCTACACTAGTTTGCACGACTTGATTACTATGATTGCTTGCTATGTTGCATCACCCATGTTCCACTATTACTTGCTTTCTTGGGTTGATGACATATATGCTCATGCCTCTCACATGATATATCTTGATCATTGTCTCTTGTGTCATACTTGCTCATCTCATGCGGTTGATGACAACCATCTATATGCTTTGCACATGATTCATATTGCTCCGTGTCATATATCTCCATGTGTTGCCTCTCTCATGCTAGATGATTTGCCATGTATTGAGTGCAACAATGCTTATAGTCTTGCTCATGAGATTGCCCCCATAGCATTCTCACATATGTTTGGAGATTTTGACATACTCCTTGTGAAGCATGCTTGTCTTCCCTCTTTGCACCATATACCTAGTGCCTTGAATATCGCCATTATTGAATCATATTATTCATGCACTTGTGCTTCTAATGGTTATGTGCAAGAGAAGAGAACCATCATGATGGATGATGTGTTTATCTACCATGCGCATACGTTCTTTGCCTTGTTTTCTGCATGTGTAGCATACTTTGGTGTTGTGAATGATTCCTATGCCTACCATCGACCATTTGTCGAGCTCTTTATGCATGCTTGCTATGACCTCGAGGTAGATGCTTATGCTCTTGTCACACATATTTGCATCTCTACCTCACATTTACATGCTTGTCCCCATGATATCTTTGCTTGTGCTCAATTTATGTGCTTACATGCCATGTCACAATCCTTTGTCAAACCATATGCTATGCTTGATGACAACACTTGTTTGGCGAATCACCTCTTGAATGCTTGGTTTTGCACTAATGCTAACCACATTTGTTTTTCCAAGTGTTTGTTGTCCTTGCTCATTTTGAAGGAATCCCAAGACGGTGCGACATTGGAGAGTGCCCATTGCGAGCTTGAAGATGACGAGTACTTGGTGAACGTCCACTTCTTCATGGCGAAGCCATCTCTTTCCCATGGTGATTTGGTTTTCGATCCGAGGTCGGATCTTTTCCAAGGGGGAGGGGATGATGCGGAGCATCCTACGGTCATCACCATGTCAAGAGTCCGTTTGGCAAGTGACACGTGCGACCTCTACTTCTCATACATAAAGGTGAATCTTCTCCTTTACACGTGTTCACTTGACCCCTTTGAGGATGGTATACTACTTGACACTCCACTCGTGTGCATGCATAGGTATTGTCGGAGCTTCACGAATGACGAGGAGGAGTGCAAGCGCCAAGGAACGCCTACACCGTCTGCAAGGGAAGCGTGGAAGCGAAGACGGAAGAAGAAGGACCTGCCTAGTCCGAGAAGGGCGGTACTACCGCCCAAAGTAAGCGGTACTACCGCTCAAGCGGTACTACTACCGCCCAAAGCAAGCGGTACTACCGCTCAAGCGGTACTACCGCCCATGAGTCCGTACTACCGCCACCTGTCTTGTTGCAGCCATGGCCTTTGGCCTTGTATCCCTCTCCCACTTACCCCTTCGTGGCTTAGACTATAAATAGACCACCTCCACCTCCTTTCTAGGGTTAGCAAAGTGATAGCTCATTTGTATGTGAGCTTTGCTCCTACCTATCTCTACTCTTGAGAGAGAGAGAGACCACTACTCCATTGGAGGCCAAGACCTCCATCTAGGAGAAGATCCTGCGGGATATCATCAAGACCCCCTTGTGGGAAGATCCATCTTGATGAGGACATCAATACCATTGTTACACCCACAGCCCCTGCTGCTATACATACTGGACCAATTACTAGAGCTCGCGCACGCCAACTAAATTACCAGGTACTTTCGTTTCTTGGTAATGATTCTAATGTTCATGAGAATATGACGCTGCCTAAATTGGATACATTTGTTTTGCTTACAAATGTAGGGCCTAGCTTGGAGAAGGATGAACATTGGAGCAAGAACCAGCATGGAGATGATGGCATGCATAGGGGACAAGAATGGAGTTACAAGTGATGATTTCAGGACTTTGAAGCCACCATAATGAGTGCATGAAGCCTTGGACGAAATATACAAGATGCCACTTCATAATATTCGTCCATAGGCTATTCTAGGTGCTGCGTCACCTTATTATTGGGCCAGGCCCATGTAATTTCGAAATACATTAGTATAGGCTATTTTTAGAGTCCGTATGTGTGGGGAAACAAGAGATAGGGTTAGTTTCGGACCCCTCCACCAAGGGCCACGAAATTCACCCCCTCTTCCTCCATATATACAGCCCTTAGGGCACCGTTTAGACTTGGGTTTTGTTTAGATCAAAAGTTCGCCATAGCTGCAACTTCGCGTGCCGTTTGTGTTCAACGACTGGACAAAGGCGTCCACAGAACCCCACCTTGATCAATAAAGCTTTCATCTTATATTCGCAATATCCAGATTGCAATCTCAGTTTCTTGCTTGTTCTTCGTTTGCTCGCAGGAAATAGACCCTCGTGGTCAGGTTGATCGTGCTCCGGCGTGGTCAATAACCTCTCGGAGTTGGTTTAGCGATTGCTAAGGCGCGACGTCCTTGCACGTTCGTAGTCGGATCGTCAAAGTCGACTTCCACCAAAGCGAAATTCACCATCTCATCGAAAGACGGGACACCTCTGTCTCTATCAAGTGGTATCAGATTTCCAGGTTGCTCGGTGAGATTTTACAGTTTTTCGTAGTTTAGATCGAGTCTGTTCTTCATACCTACAGTCCACGAAAAAGCCAAAAAAAAATTAGGGTTAGGTCATCATATCCGAACCAATCTGAGCCTTTGCATAATCTTTTACGTATTTGCGTTGTTGAATTTGCGGTTGCATCGTGGTGTCTAGTTGCTGGTCTTAGAGTCTAGTCTTTTAGAGTTTGAGTTACGGTCATAAGTTGTCACGCCGCCGCCGCACCATCATCATCGCCTCGCCATCTACCACCACCGCTTATCCGCCACCGCTTCGAATCCGTATCCATATACCACCACCGCTGCCATATACCACCACCGTTGCCATATACCACCACCATATATCCACCACCAATCCGAGTTCCTTGCATATTAGATTTGTTTTCGGGATCCATCTAATTTCCGATTCGTGTTTCCTTGTCTGAGTAGGTTTCGGATTCCAGCAATCTTTTGCCGTGCGTAGAAGAGGTTGGTTTCCAAAAAAAAAAAAAGAGTCCGGAAACCACCCTCCGTTTAGGCCCAAAATTTTCCAAAAACGCACGGGATAAAAAATTTTCTGGCTATCCTATTTTTAGGTGTTTCTAAGCGTATTGAGCCAGTCGCCGTTATAGAAAGTTTTTTGACCCGTTTCAGCTTTTTGGGTCCGGCATAAAAAAAAAAAAAAAAAAAAAAAAAGAGCGAAAAAAAAATTCAGAGTGTGCTTTTCCTTTGATTACGTGCAGCGCCGTGATTTTGTTAGTGTTCTAGGCTCGCGTCTCTAGCACGGTCTAGCCTATGACCAGCCAAGATCTGTCGTTGAGCGTTTATTCAACTTTGCATCTCTGATTTGATTATTGTTGACCCTTTTGCTACCATATTATAAGCCTTCCCAGCTCCACATACATCTCGTCGTGCGTTTGACTCTCCCCAGCAATCGCTCTATCCAAGCTTTGAGAGTTTTGATTACAACGGTTGCCGATCACCGCCTTCTGGGTAAGAACTGGTAAGAATTTGAGATTTGCTTGACGGTTTGTGACACCCACCACCACCTGTTGTTAGTAGTCTGTAGGATCATATTCTTGTGTGTTTCTATTGCTGCTAACCATGGCAGGATCACAATCCGACGAGACTGACTGGGAGAACATGACGAACAAACAGCTACATGATAAATTTCAGCAAATGATGAGTGGACAGGTGCAAGATGTGGTAAACAGATTTGACGAGGCCATGGAGAAGATAGATGGCATTGAGAAGACGTTTGAAACAAAGCTTGATAGCAAGTTTGATGAATTGCTCGCGCGTTTTCCACAACCACCGCCGGCTGCACCTATCGCACCTCTGCAACGACAACAACTCGCCCCTTCCGAATCAAGATGGGCGAGCTCAGCGTGTTCCTATTGAGACAGGACAAAATTCTGGTGCCGCTGCTCTGCTGTTGGTGCTTCTTTGGCTCCTGCTATCTGCTGCTGCTGGTACCGACGAGGATGATTATATGGGAGATTATGAGGATGAGGTTGATCAACATCAGAACTACGTGCAACCACCAGCACCACAACCACCAGGTCGTCCACATGCAAATAATGGCAATGCTAGGGCTCCCCTCAGTGCGAGATCATGACCATCTCCCTAAACTGAAATTGAATATTCCACCATTTGAGGGTAGATATGTTCCTGATATATATCTTACTTGGGAGTTAGAAACTGAACAACGATTTACATGTTTACAATATCCCGAGGAGAGACGTGTTCTGCTGCTGTTTGTGCTTTCACTAGCTTTGCATGTGTTTGGTGGTCCGAACATTGTAGATTATATCCTGTTCCAGCTACTTGGGCTGCTTTGAAAACTGCTATGCGTACTCGTTGGGTTCCACCATATTATCAACGTGAATTACTTCAAAAATTGCAGCGTTTAAGACAAGGAAAAATTTCTGTAGAAGAATATTATCGGGAATTACAAACTGGCTTGATTAGATGTGGTATTGTTGAGGAGAATGAAGCTATGCTTGCACGTTTTACGGGTGGATTAAATAGAGAGATTCAGACCATTCTAGACTATAAGGATTATAATAATATCACTCGTTTATTCCATCTTGCTTGTAAAGCTGAGCGTGAAGTGCAGGATCGATGCATTGGCGCCGCACTAACTTTTCTCGCAGGTCGACCTTCATCATGGACACCACGTGCATCATCTACTTCCTTTGCACCATCACCTCCTTTAGGTGCCACCTCCAACCGTGATACAAGAAAGCAGCACAACCACCACTATCGCCAAGAGCACACCTGCTGGGCCTGCACAGAGCTCTTCTTCCATGGCGTCAACAGGGCACACAAGTGATATTATTTGTCGTCGTTGTAAGGGAAGAGGACATTTTGCGAAAGAATGCAAATCTCAGCGTGTGATGATTGCTACTGAGGATGGTGGGTATGAGTCCGCTAGTGACTACGATGAGGAGACTTTGGCTCTTATTACACATGAGGAACACGGTGGAGATGATTCTGATCATGAGACACAATACATGGCTCTTGAAGATCTTGACTGGTATGAATGTTTAGTTGCTCAACGTGTTTTGAGTGTGCAGGTTACACAAGCTGAGCAAAATCAGAGGCATAATTTGTTCCATACAAAGGAGTTGTGAAGGAACGTTCTATTCAAGTCATCATAGATGGAGGGAGCTGCAACAACTTGGCTAGCATGGAGATGGTGGAGAAGCTATCTCTCACCACAAGACCACATCCACATCCTTACTACATCCAATGGTTCAACAACAGCGGCAAGGTGAAGGTAACACGTCTTGTTCGTGTGCATTTTAGTATCTCTACATATGCTGATTATGTTGATTGTGATGTGGTACCTATGCAAGCATGTTCCTTGTTACTTGGTAGACCATGGCAATTTGATAAAAATTCAGTACACCATGGTAGAAACAATCAAGATACTCTTGTTCATAAGGATAAAATATTACTTTGCTTCCTATGACTCCACGAGTCCATTTTGAAAGATGATATTAATAGAGCTAATAAAGCAAAACAGGAGAAAAATAAGAGTGAAAATCAGATTGTGGCAAAAGAATTTGAGCAACACATGAAGACTAATAATAAACCATCTCTTCGTTGCTTCGAAATTAAATTGAAAAGTGCATGTTTACTTGCCACCAAATCTGATATTGATGAGCTAGATTTTGGCAAATCTATTTGCTATGCTTTTGTGTGCAAAGAGGCATTATTTTCATTCGAGGACGTGCCTTCCTCTTTGCCCCTGCTGTCACTAACATTTTGCAGAGTTCACGACGTCTTTCCACAAGGCGTGCCACCGGATTACCACCTATTCGAGGGATTGAGCATCAAATTGACTTAATTCCCGTGCATCATTACCCAACCGTGCACCATACCGTACCAATCCAGAGGAGACGAAGGAGATTATCGTCAAATCAGAGAGCTGCTCGACAAAGGTTATATACGCGAATCCCTTAGTCCTTGTGCTGTTCCTATTATTCTAGTGCCGAAAAGGATGGTACGTCACGTATGTGTGTTGATTGTAGAGGCATCAATAATATTACTATTAGTTATCGTCACCCTATTCCTAGGCTAGATGATATGCTTGATGAATTGAGTGGCTCTACAATATTCTCCAAAGTTGATTTGCGTAGTGGATACCATCAAATTCGTATGAAATTGGGAGATGAATGGAAAACAGCATTTAAAACTAAGTTTGGATTATATGAGTGGTTAGTCATGCCTTTTGGGTTAACTAATGCACCTAGTACTTTCATGAGATTAATGAACGAAGTTTTCGTGCTTTCATTGGACGATTTGTGGTAGTTTATTTTGATGATATACTGATTTATAGCAAATCTTTGGAAGAACATTTGGAACATTTACGTGCTGTTTTTAATGCTCTACGTGATGCACGTCTGTTTGGTAACCTTGGGAAGTGCACCTTTTGCACCGACCGAGTATCTTTTCTTGGCTATGTTGTTACTCCACAGGGAATTGAAGTTGATAAAGTCAAGATTGAAGCTATTGAGAGTTGGCCGCAGCCCAAAACGGTCACACAAGTGAGGAGTTTCCTTGGCCTCGCTGGTTTCTATAGGCGTTTTGTGAGAGATTTCAGCACCATTGCTGCACCTCTCAATGAGCTTACAAAGAAGGATGTGCCTTTTGTTTGGGGTACCGCACAGGAAGAAACCTTCACGGTGTTGAAAGATAAGTTGACACATGCTCCTTTACTCCAACTTCCTGATTTTACTAAGACTTTTGAGCTTGAATGTGATGCTAGTGGAATTGGATTAGGAGGTGTGTTATTACAAGATGGCAAACCTGTTGCATACTTTTACGAAAAATTGAGTGGGCCTAGTCTGAATTATTCTACTTATGATAAAGAATTATATGCTCTTGTTCGGACTTTAGAAACATGGCAACATTATTTATGGCCCAAAGAATTTGTTATACATTCGATCATGAATCTTTGAAACATATTAAAAGTCAAGCTAAACTGAATCGTAGACATGCTAAATGGGTTGAATTCATTGAGACTTTCCTTATGTCATTAAACACAAGAAGGGTAAAGAAAATGTTATTGCCGATGCATTGTCTCGTCGCTATACTATGCTTTCACAACTTGACTTCAAAATATTTGGTTTGGAGACCATCAAAGATCAATATGTGCATGATGCTGATTTTAAAGATGTATTGCAGAATTGTAAAGAAGGAAGAACATGGAACAAGTTTGTCGTTAATGATGGGTTTGTGTTCCGTGCTAACAAGCTATGCATTCCAGCTAGCTCCGTTCGTCTTTTGTTGTTGCAGGAGGCGCATGGAGGAGGACTAATGGGACACTTTGGCGTGAAGAAGACGGAGGACGTACTTGCTACACATTTCTTTTGGCCAAAGATGAGACGGGATGTTGAGCGTTTTATTGCTCGCTGCACTACATGTCAAAAAGCTAAGTCACGACTCAATCCTCATGGTTTATATATGCCTTTGCCTGTACCTAGTGTTCCTTGGGAGGATATATCGATGGACTTTGTTTTAGGTTTACCTAGAACAAAGAAGGGGAGGGATAGCATATTTGTTGTCGTGGATAGATTCTCGAAAATGGCACACTTTATACCATGTCATAAAAGCGATGATCTTGTCAATGTTGCTGATTTGTTCTTTCGTGAAATTATTCGCTTGCATGGTGTGCCAAATACTATTGTTTCAGATCGTGATACTAAATTTCTTAGCCACTTTTGGAGATGTTTATGGGCTAAGTTGGGGACTAAACTGCTTTTTAGTACTACTTGTCACCCCCAAACTGATGGACAAACTGAAGTAGTCAATAGAACATTGTCTACTATGCTTAGGGCTGTTCTAAAGAAAAAAAAGAAAATGTGGGAGGAATGCTTGCCTCATATTGAATTTGCTTATAATCGTTCATTGCATTCTACTACTAAGATGTGCCCTTTTGAAGTTGTGTATGGTTTCCTACCTCGTGCACCTATTGATTTGTTGCCTCTTCCATCTTCGGAGAAGGTTAATTTTGATGCTAAAGAACGTGCTGAATTGATTTTAAAAATGCATGAGTTAACTAAGGAAAACATTGAGCGTATGAATGCTAAATATAAACTTGCTGGAGATAAGGGTAGAAAACATGTTGTGTTTGCACCGGAGATCTTGTTTGGTTACATTTGCGTAAGGATAGATTTCTGATTTGCGCAAATCAAAGCTAATGCCACGTGCTGCTGGTCCCTTTAAGGTGTTGGAGAAAGTAAATGATAATGCATATAAACTTGAGCTGCTGCAGATTTTGGGGTTAGTCCCACTTTTAACATTGCAGATTTGAAGCCATATTTGGGTGAGGAAGATGAACTTCCGTCGAGGACGACTTCATTTCAAGAAGGGAGGATGATGAGGACATCAATACCATTGTTACACCCACAGCCCTGCTGCTATACATCTTGGACCAATTACTAGAGCTCACAAGACGCCAACTAAATTACCGTGTACTTTCGTTTCTTGGTAATGATTCTAATGTTCATGAGAATATGACGCTGCCTAAATTGGATACATTTGTTTTGCTTACAAATGTAGGGCCTAGCTTGGAGAAGGATGAACATTGGAGCAAGAACCAGCATGGAGATGATGGCATGCGCAAGGGGACAAGAATGGAGTTACAAGTGATGATTTCAGGACTTTGAAGCCACCATAATGAGTGCATGAAGCCTTGGACGAAATATACAAGATGCCACTTCATAATATTCGTCCATAGGCTATTCTAGGTGCTTCGTCACCTTATTATTGGGCCAGGCCCATGTAATTTCGAAATACATTAGTATAGGCTATTTTTAGAGTCCGTATGTGTGGGGAAACAAGAGATAGGGTTAGTTTGGACCCCTCCACCAAGGGCCACGAAATTCACCCCTCTTCCTCCATATATACAGCCCTTAGGGCACCGTTTAGACTTGGGTTTTGTTTAGATCAAAAGTTCGCCATAGCTGCAACTTCGCGTGCCGTTTGTGTTGTTCAACGACTGGACAAAGGCGTCCACAGAACCCCACCTTGATCAATAAAGCTTTCATCTTATATTCGCAATATCCAGATTGCAATCTCAGTTTCTTGCTTGTTCTTCGTTTGCTCGCAGGAAATAGACCCTCGTGGTCAGGTTGATCGTGCTCCGGCGTGGTCAATAACCTCTCGGAGTTGGTTTAGCGATTGCTAAGGCGCGACGTCCTTGCACGTTCGTAGTCGGATCGTCAAAGTCGACTTCCACCAAAGCGAAATTCACCATCTCATCGAAAGACGGGACACCTCTGTCTCTATCACATCTAGGATATCATCAAGACCTCCTCTTGGAGATGAACCTTACCTTGTATCTTTCCCTTTGTTGTTCATGTACCTTGTGATCTTGTGTGTTTGATTGTCTAGTGGATGTGTGATTTGGACTTGTTCTTGAGTGTTTCCCCTTGTGATTTCTCTCCGTTCTTCCCCGTGTTCATCGTGTTCTCCGTAGGATACCCTCCAAACGTGAAAGATCGACGAATTAGGGTTCCACCCTACATCAAAACTCCTCACTTGTGTGACCGTTTTTGGCTGCGGCCAACTCTCAATAGCTTCAATCTTGGCTTTATCAACTTCAATTCCCTGTGGAGTAACAACATAGCCAAGAAAAGATACTCGGTCGGTGCAAAAGGTGCACTTCCCAAGGTTACCAAACAAACGTGCATCACGTAGAGCATTAAAAACAGCACGTAAATGTTCCAAATGTTCTTCCAAAGATTTGCTATAAATCAGTATATCATCAAAATAGACTACCACAAATCGTCCAATGAAAGCACGTAAAACTTCGTTCATTAATCTCATGAAAGTACTAGGTGCATTAGTTAACCCAAAAGGCATGACTAACCACTCATATAATCCAAACTTAGTTTTAAATGCTGTTTTCCATTCATCTCCCAATTTCATACGAATTTGATGGTATCCACTACGCAAATCAACTTTGGAGAATATTGTAGAGCCACTCAATTCATCAAGCATATCATCTAGCCTAGGAATAGGGTGACGATAACGAATAGTAATATTATTAATGCCTCTACAATCAACACACATACGTGATGTACCATCCTTTTTCGGCACTAGAATAATAGGAACAGCACAAGGACTAAGGGATTCGCGTATATAACCTTTGTCGAGCAGCTCCTGTACTTGACGCATAATCTCCTTCGTCTCCTCCTCGGATTGGTACGGTATGGTGCAAGGTTGGGTAATGATGCACCGGGAATTAAGTCAATTTGATGCTCAATCCCTCGAATATGTGGTAATCCGGTGGCACGCCTTGTGGAAAGACGTCAACGAACTCCCCGCAAAATGTTAGTGACAGCGAGGAGGCAAAGAGGAAGGCACGTCCTCGAATGAAAATAATGCCTCTTTGCACACAAAAGCATAGCAAACAGATTTGCTAAAATCTAGCTCATCAAATATCAGATTTAGTGGCAAGTAAACATGCACTTTTCAATTTAATTTCGAAGCAACAGAGATGGTTTATTATTAGGCTTCATGTGTTGCTCAAATTCTTTTGCCACAATCTGATTTTCACTCTTATTTTCTCTCTGTTTTGCTTTATTAGCTCTATTAATATCATCTTTCAAAATGGACTCAGGAGTCATAGGAAGCAAAGTAATACTTTTATCCTTATGAACAAGAGTATACTGATTGTTTCTACCATGGTGTACAGAATTTTTATCAAATTGCCATGGTCTACCAAGTAACAAGGAACATGCTTGCATAGGTACCACATCACAATCAACATAATCAGCATATGTAGAGATACTAAAATGCACACGAACAGTACGTGTTACCTTAACCTTGCCGCTGTTGTTGAACCATTGGATGTAGTAAGGACGATGAGGACATCAATACCATTGTTACACCCACAGCCCCTGCTGCTATACATACTGGACCAATTACTAGAGCTCGCGCACGCCAACTAAATTACCAGGTACTTTCGTTTCTTGGTAATGATTCTAATGTTCATGAGAATATGATGTTGCCTAAATTGGATACATTTGTTTTGCTTACAAATGAAGGGCCTAGCTTGGAGAAGGATGAACATTGGAGCAAGAACACACATGGAGTTGATGGCATGCGCAAGGGGATCAAGAACGGAGTTACAAGTGATGATTTCAGGACTTTGAAGCCACCATAAGGAGTGCATGAAGCCTTGGACGAAATATACAAGATGCCACTTCATAATATTCGTCCATAGGCTATTCTAGGTGCTCGTCACCTTATTATTGGGCCAGGCCCATGTAATTTCGAAATACATTAGTATAGGCTATTTTTAGAGTCCGTATGTGTGGGGAAATAAGAGATAGGGTTAGTTTCGGACCCCTCCACCAAGGGCCACGAAATTCACCCCCTCTTCCTCCATATATACAGCCCTTAGGGCACCGTTTAGACTTGGGATTTGTTTAGTTAAAGTTAGCCATTGCAACTTCGTACTTCGTTTGTGTCCAACGACTGCACCAAGACCGCTTACGGATCCCCACCTTTATCAATACTTCATACATACTCGCAATATTCAGATTGCTTTTATCATATTCTTGCTTGTTCTTCGATTGCTTGCGGAATAGACCTTCGTGGTCGTTGATCGTGCTCGGCGTGGTCAATAACCTCTCGGAGTTGGTTTAGCGATTGCTAAGGCGCAACGACGCGCACGCTTGTAGTCGGATCGTCAAAGTCATCTTCACCAAATCGATAGTTATCATCTCATCGAAGATCGGGACACCCTCGCCTCTATCAAGTGGTATCAGATTTCCGTGTTGCTCGGTGAGATTTTACGCTTTTCGTAGTTTAGATCGAGTCTGTTCTTCATACCTATAGTCCACGAAAAAGCCAAAAAAATTAGGGTTAGTTCATCCCGTCCAACCAATCTGAGCCTTTGCATAATCTTTTCAGATTTGCTTTGTTGAATTTGCGGTTGCATCGTCGTGTCAAGTTGCTGGTCTTAACGCCTAGTCTTTTAGAGTTTCGAGTTCATTCACGAGTTGTCACGTCGCCGCCGCCATATACCACCACCACATATTCACCGCCAATCCGAATCCATATACGCCACCACATATCCGCCGCCATCACGCCCATCCGAGTCCACCTGCAACATATATCCGCCACCATCCGAAGTTCCACCAGATTCATCTCCGCCACCATCCGAGTTCCACGGACTCATCTCCGCCACCAACCGAAGTTCCACCAGATTCATCTCCGCCACCAGTCCTAGTCCGAGTCCACTAATTGTTGCATCGTTCTCGATTTCCAGATCACGCGATACTCCGAAGTCGTGACAGAGAGGACTCCACAACTTCCAAGCCATCCGCAGAAGAAAAAAGTTCCAGTTTCAAAAAAAAAAAAAATTCGGCTAGGCAGTTTTTAGACCATTTGTAGACTTTTCCGAAAAAATTTGTTGCGGAGCAAAAAAAAAAAAAAGAGGAAAAAAAGTGCAAAAAAAAAGGAAAAAAAAAGAAAAAAAATTCAGAGTGTGCTCCTCCCTTGTTTACGTGCAGCGCCGTGATTTTGTTAGTGTTCTAGGCTCGCGTCTCTAGCACGGTCTAGCCTAGGACCAACCAAGATCGTCGTTGAGCGCTTATTCAACTTTGCATCTCTGAATTGATTATTGCTGACATTTTTGCTACCATATCATAAGCCTTCCCAGCTCCACATACATCTACGTCGTGCGTTTGATTCTCCCCGTAATCGCTATATCCAAGCTTTGAGAGTTTTGACTACAACGGTTGCCGATCACCACCGCTTTGGGTAAGAACTGGTAAGAATTTGAGATTTGCTTGACGGGTTTGTGATACACCACCACCACCTCTTAGTAGCCTGTAGGATCATATTCTTGTGTGTTTCTATTTGCTGCTAACCATGGTAGGATCACAAGCCGATGAGACTGATTGGGAGAACCTGACGAACAAACAGCTACATGATAAGTTTCAGCAAATGATGATTGGACAGGTGCAAGATGTGCTAAACAGATTTGACGAGGCCATGGAGAAGATAGATGGCATTGAGAAGTCGTTTGAAACAAAGCTTGATAGCAAGTTCGATGAATTGCTCGCGCGTTTTCCACAACCACCGCCGGCTGCACCTATCGCACCTCTGCAACGACAACAACTACGCCCCCTTCCGAATCAGTATGGACGAGCTCAGCGTGTTCCTATTGAGCCAGGACAAAATTCTGGTGCTGCTGCCATCTGCTGTTGGTGCTTCTTTGGCTCCTCGCTATGCTGCTGCTGGTACCGAGGAGGATGATTATGTGGAAGATTACGAGGATGAGGTTGATCAACATCAGAACTACGTGCAACCACCAGCACCACAACCACCAGGTCGTCCACATGCAAATAATGGCAATGTTAGGGCTCCCCCTCAGGTACGAGATCATGACCATCTCCCAAAACTGAAATTGAATATTCCACCATTTGAGGGTAGATATGTTCCTGATATATATCTTACTTGGGAGTTAGAAACTGAACAACGATTTACATGTTTACAATATCCTGAGGAGAGACGTGTTCCTGCTGCTGTTTGTGCTTTCACTAGCTTTGCATGTGTTTGGTGGTCTGAACATTGTAGATTATATCCTGTTCCAGCTACTTGGGCTGCTTTGAAAACTGCTATGCGTACTCGTTGGGTTCCACCATATTATCAACGTGATTTACTTCAAAAATTGCAGCGCTTAAGACAAGGTAAAAATTCTGTAGAAGAATATTATCAGGAATTACAAACTGGCTTGATTAGATGTGGTATTGTTGAGGAGAATGAAGCTATGCTTGCACGTTTTCTGGGTGGATTAAATAGAGATATTCAGACCATTCTAGACTGTAAGGATTATAATAATATCACTCGTTTATTCCATCTTGCTTGTAAAGCTGAACGTGAAGTGCAGGATCGACAGGCATTGGCGCGCACTAATTTTTCTGCAGGTCGACCTTCATCATGGACACCACGTGCATCATCTACTTCCACCGCACCATCACCTCCTTCAGTGCCACCTCCAACCGTGATACAAGAAAGCGAGCACAACCACCACTATCTCGCCAAGAGCACACCGCCGGGCTCTGCAGAGCTCTTCTTCTTCCATGGCGTCAACAGGGCACACAAGTGATATTATTTGTCGTCGTTGTAAGGGAAGAGGACATTTTATGAGAGAATGCAAATCTCAGCGTGTGATGATTGCTACCGAGGATGGTGGGTATGAGTCCGCTAGTGACTATGATGAGGAGACTCGTGCTCTTATTACACATGAGGAACACGGTGGAGATGATTCGATCATGAGACACAATACATGGTTGTCAAGATGCCGACAGTATGAATGTTTAGTTGCTCAACGTGTTTTGAGTGTGCAGGTTACACAAGCTGAGCAAAATCAGAGGCATAATTTGTTCCATACAAAGGAGTTGTGAAGGAACGTTCTATTCAGCGTCATCATAGATGGAGGGAGCTGCAATAACTTGGCTAGCATGGAGATGGTGGAGAAGCTATCTCTCACCACAAGACCACATCCACATCCTTACTACATCCAATGGTTCAACAACAGCGGCAAGGTTAAGGTAACACGTACTGTTCGTGTGCATTTTAGTATCTCTACATATGCTGATTATGTTGATTGTGATGTGGTACCTATGCAAGCATGTTCCTTGTTACTTGGTAGACCATGGCAATTTGATAAAAATTCTATACACCATGGTAGAAACAATCAGTATACTCTTGTTCATAAGGATAAAAATATTACTTTGCTTCCTATGACTCCTGAGTCCATTTTGAAAGATGATATTAATAGAGCTAATAAATCAAAACAGGAGAAAAATAAGAGTGAAAATCAGATTATGGCAAAAGAATTTGAACAACACATGAAGCCTAATAATAAACCATCTACTGTTGCTTCTGAAATTCAATTGAAAAGTGCATGTTTACTTGCCACCAAATCTGATATTGATGAGCTAGATTTTAGCAAATCTATTTGCTATGCTTTTGTGTGCAAAGAGGCATTATTTTCATTCGAGGACTTGCCTTCCTCCTTGCCCCCTGCTATCACTAACATTTTGCAGAGTTCACGACGCTTTTCCACAAGACGTGCCACCGGATTACCACCTATTCGAGGGATTGAGCATCAAATTGACTTAATTCCGGTGCATCATTACCCAACCGTCGCCATACCGCACCAATCCGGAGGAGACGAAGGAGATTATGCGTCAAGTACAGGAGCTGCTCGACAAAGGTTATATACGCGAATCCCTTAGTCCTTGTGCTGTTCCTATTATTCTAGTGCCGAAAAAGGATGGTACATCACGTATGTGTGTTGATTGTAGAGGCATTAATAATATTACTATTCGTTATCGCCACCCTATTCCTAGGCTAGATGATATGCTTGATGAATTGAGTGGCTCTACAATATTCTCCAAAGTTGATTTATGAGTGGATACCATCAAATTCGTATGAAATTGGGAGATGAATGGAAACCAGCATTTAAAACTAAGTTTGGTTTATATGAATGGTTAGTCATGCCTTTTGGGTTAACTAATGCACCTAGTACTTTCATGAGACTAATGAACGAAGTTTTACGTGCTTTCATTGGACGATTTGTGGTAGTCTATTTTGATGATATACTGATTTATAGCAAATCTTTGGAAGAACATTTGGAACATTTACGTGTTGTTTTTAATGCTCTCGTGATGCACGCTTGTTTGGTAATCTTGGGAAGTGCACCTTTTGCACCGACCAAGTATCTTTTCTTGGCTATGTTGTTACTCCACAGGGAATTGAAGTTGATAAAGCCAAGATTGAAGCTATTGAGAGTTGGCCGCAGCCCAAAACAGTCACACAAGTGAGGAGTTTTCTTGGACTCGCTGGTTTCTATAGGCGTTTTGTGAGAGATTTTAGCACAATTGCTGCACCTCTCAATGAGCTTACAAAGAAGGATGTGCCTTTTGTTTGGGGTACCGCACAGGAAGAAGCCTTCACGATATTGAAAGATAAGTTGACACATGCTCCTTTACTCCAACTTCCTGATTTTAATAAGACTTTTGAGCTTGAATGTGATGATAGTGGAATTGGATTAGGAGGTGTGTTATTACAAGATGGCAAACCTGTTGCATACTTTTCTGAAAAACTGAGTGGGCCTAGTCTGAACTATTCTACTTATGATAAAGAATTATATGCTCTTGTTCGGACTTTAGAGACATGGCAACATTATTTATGGCCCAAAGAATTTGTTATACATTCTGATCATGAATCTTTGAAACATATTAAAAGTCAAGCTAAACTGAATCGTAGACATGCTAAATGGGTTGAATTCATTGAGACTTTCCTTATGTCATTAAACACAAGAAGGGTAAAGAAAATGTTATTGCTGATGCATTGTCTCGTCGTTATACTATGCTTTCACAACTTGACTTTAAAATATTTGGTTTGGAGACCATCAAAGATCAATATGTGCATGATGCTGAATTTAGCGATGTATTGCAGAATTGTAAAGAAGGTAGAACATGGAACAAGTTCGTCGTTAATGATGGATTTGTGTTTCGTTCTAACAAGCTATGCATTCCAGCTAGCTCCGTTCGTCTTTTGTTGTTGCAGGAGGCGCATGGAGGAGGACTAATGGGACACTTTGGCGTGAAGAAGACTGAGGATATACTAGCTACACATTTCTTTTGGCCAAAGATGAGACGGGATGTTGAGCGTTTTGTTGCTCATTGCACTACATGTCAAAAAGCTAAGTCACGACTCAATCCTCATGGTTTATATATGCCTTTGCTGTACCTAGTGTTCCTTGGGAGGATATATCTATGGACTTTGTTTTAGGTTTACCTCGAACAAAGAAGGGAGGATAGCATATTTGTTGTCGTGGATAGATTCTCGAAAATGGCACACTTTATACCATGTCATAAAAGCGATGATGTCATTAATGTTGCTGATTTGTTCTTTCGTGAAATTATTCGCTTGCATGGTGTGCCAAATACTATTGTTTCAGATCGTGATACTAAATTTCTTAGCCACTTTTGGAGATGTTTATGGGCTAAGTTGGGGACTAAACTGCTTTTTAGTACTACTTGTCACCCCAAACCGATGGACAAACTGAAGTAGTCAATAGAACATTGTCTACTATGCTTAGGGCTGTTTTGAAGAATAATAAGAAAATGTGGGAAGAATGCTTGCCTCATATTGAATTTGCTTATAATCGTTCATTGCATTCTACTACTAAGATGTGCCCTTTTGAAATTGTGTATGGTTTCCTACCTCGTGCACCTATTGATTTATTGCCTCTTCCATCTTCGGAGAAGGTTAATTTTCATGCTAAAGAACGTGTTGAATTGATTTTAAAAATGCATGAGTTAACTAAGGAAAACATTGAGCGTATGAATGCTAAATATAAACTTGCTGGAGATAAGGGTAGAAAACATGTTGTGTTTGCACCTGGAGATCTTGTTTGGTTACATTTGCGTAAGGATAGATTTCCTGATTTGCGCAAATCAAAGCTAATGCCACGTGCTGCTGGTCCCTTTAAGGTGTTGGAGAAAGTAAATGATAATGCATATAAACTTGAGCTACCTGCAGATTTTGGGGTTAGTCCCACTTTTAACATTGCAGATTTGAAGCCATATTTGGGTGAGGAAGATGAGCTGCCGTCGAGGACGACTTCATTTCAAGAAGGGGAGGATGATGAGGACATCAATACCATTGTTACACCCACAGCCCCTGCTGCTATACATACTTGGACCAATTACTAGAGCTCACAAGACGCCAACTAAATTACTGGTACTTTCGTTTCTTGGTAATGATTCTAATGTTCATGAGAATATGATGCTGCCTAAATTGGATACATTTGTTTTGCTTACAAATGAAGGGCCTAGCTTGGAGAAGGATGAACATTGGAGCAAGAACACACATGGAGTTGATGGCATGCTAAGGGGATCAAGAACGGAGTTACAAGTGATGATTTCAGGACTTTGAAGCCACCATAAGGAGTGCATGAAGCCTTGGACGAAATATACAAGATGCCACTTCATAATATTCGTCCATAGGCTATTCTAGGTGCTCGTCACCTTATTATTGGGCCAGGCCCATGTAATTTCGAAATACATTAGTATAGGCTATTTTAGAGTCCGTATGTGTGGGGAAATAAGAGATAGGGTTAGTTTGGACCCCTCCACCAAGGGCCACGAAATTCACCCCTCTTCCTCCATATATACAGCCCTTAGGGCACCGCTTAGACTTGGGATTTGTTTAGTTAAAGTTAGCCATTGCAACTTCGTGTACTTCGTTTGTGTCCAACGACCAGACCAAGACCGCTTACGGATCCCCACCTTTATCAATACTTCATACATACTCGCAATATTCAGATTGCTTTTATCATATTCTTGCTTGTTCTTCGATTGCTTGCAGGAATAGACCTTCGTGGTCAGGTTGATCGTGCTCCGGCGTGGTCAATAACCTCTCGGAGTTGGTTTAGCGATTGCTAAGGCGCAACGACGTGCACGTTTGTAGTCGGATCGTCAAAGTCATCTTCACCAAATCGATAGTTATCATCTCATCGAAAGATCGGGACACCCTCGCCTCTATCAAAGGATGTGGATGTGGTCTTGTGGTGAGAGATAGCTTCTCCACCATCTCCATGCTAGCCAAGTTGTTGCAGCTCCCTCCATCTATGATGATGCGAATAGAACGTTCCTTCACAACTCCCTTTGTATGAAACAAATTATGCCTCTGATTTTGCTCAGCTTGTGTAACCTGCACACTCAAAACACGTTGAGCAACTAAACATTCATACCACCAAGATCTTCACAGCCATGTATTGTGTCTCATGATCGAATCATCTCCACCGTGTTCCTCATGTGTAATAAGAGCCAAAGTCTCCTCATCATAGTCACTAGCGGACTCATACCCACCATCCTCGTTAGCAATCATCACACGCTGAGATTTGCATTCTCTCAAAAATGTCCTCTTCCCTTACAATGACGACAAATAATATCACTTGTGTGCCCTGTTGACGCCATAGAAGAAGAAGAGCTCAGGCAGCCCGCAGTGTGCTCTTGGCGATAGTGGTGGTTGTGCCTCGCTTTCTTGTATCACGGTTGGAGGTGGCACCAAGGTGGTGATGGTGCAAAGGAAGTAGATGATGCACGGGTGTCCATGATGAAGGTCGACCTGCGAGAAAAGTTAGTGCGCCGCCAATGCCCGCCGATCCTGCACTTCACGCTCAGCTTTACAAGCAAGATGGAATAAACGAGTGATATTATTATAATCCTTATAGTCTAGAATGGTCTGAATCTCTCTATTTAATCCACCCGTAAAACGTGCAAGCATAGCTTCATTCTCCTCAACAATACCACATCTAATCAAGCCAGTTTGTAATTCCCGATAATATTCTTCTACAGAATTTTTTCCTTGTCTTAAGCGCTGCAATTTTTGAAGTAATTCACGTTGATAATATGGTGGAACCCAACGAGTACGCATAGCAGTTTTCAAAGCAGCACAAGTAGCTGGAACAGGATATAATCGACAATGTTCGGACCACCAAACACATGCAAAGCTAGTGAAAGCACAAACAGCAGCAGAACACGTCTCTCCTCGTGATATTGTAAACATGTAAATCGTTGTTCAGTTTCTAACTCCCAAGTAAGATATATATCGAACATATCTACCCTCAAATGGTGGAATATTCAATTTCAGTTTAGGGAGATGGTCATGATCTCGCACTGAGGGGAGCCCTAATATTGCCATTATTTGCATGTGGACGACACGGTGGTTGTGGTGCTGGTGGTTGCACGTAGTTCGATGTTGATCAACCTCATCCTCATAATCGCCCACATACTCATCATCCTCCTCGGTACCACCAGCAGCAGATGCAGGAGCCAAAGAAGCACCAACAGCAGTGGCAGCGGCACCAGAATTTTGTCCTGGCTCAATAGGAACACGCCGAGCTCGCCCATACTGATTCGGAAGGGGCGTAGTTGTTGTCGCTGCAGAGGTGCGATAGGTGCAGCCGGCGGTGGTTGTGGAAAACGCAGCGAGCAATTCATCAAACTTGCTATCAAGCTTTGTTTCAAACGCCTTCTCAATGCCATCTATCTTCTCCATGGCCTCGCCAAATCTGTTTACCACATCTTGCACCTGTCCACTCATCATTTGCTGAAATTTATCATGTAGCTGTTTGTTCGTCATGTTCTCCCAATCAGGTCTCGCCGGCTTGTGATCCTGCGATGGTTAGCAAAGAATCAAAACACACAAGAATATGATCCTCTGACTACTAACAAGAGGTGGTGGTGGGTGTCACAAATCCGTCAAGCAAATCTCAAATTCTTACTAGTTCTTACCCAAAGAAGAAAGGTGATCGGCAACCGTTGTAATCAAAACTCTCAAAAGCTTGGATAGAGCGATTGCGGGGAGAGTCAAACGCATGACGAGATGTATGTGGAGCTGGGAAGGCTTATAATATGGTAGCAAAAGGGTCAAGAATAATCAATTCGAGATGCAAAGTTGAATAAACGCCAACGACGGTGCTTGTCTTGGTCCTAGGCTAGACTGTGCTAGAGACGCGAGCCTAGAACACTAACAAAATCACGGCGCTGCACGTAAACAAGGGAAAAGCACACTCTGAATTATTATTTTTTTTGCTCTTTTTTTTTTGCGCTGCTTTTTTTTTGCGCTGTTTTTTTCTTGCGAAAAATCACTATAATGGCGAGTGTCTCAAAACTCTTCCCAGGTCAAACTGACAGGATGGGCACGAAATTTTTTCGACCAAATTTTTTTTTCGATCGCTGGACCCAAAAATTGGAAACGGGTCAAAAAAAACTTTCTATAACGGCGACTGTCTCAATACGCTTAGAAACACCTAAAAATAGGATAGCCAGAAAATTTTTTGTCCCGTGCGTTTTTGGAAAATTTTGGGCCTAAACGGAGGGTGGTTTCCGACTCTTTTTTTGAAACCAACCTCTTCTACGGGCGACAAAAGATTGCTGGAATCCAAACCTACTCGCATAAGGAAAACACGAATCGGAAATTAGATGGATCCCGAAAACAAATCTAATATGCAAAGAACTCGGATTGTTGGTGGATATATGGTGGTGGTATATGGCAACGGTGGTGGTATATGGCAGCGGTGGTGGTATATGGATACGGATTCAAGCGGTGGCGGATAAGCGGTGGTGGTAGATGGCAGGGCGATGATGATGGTGCGGCGGCGGCGTGACAACTTATGACCGTAACTCAAATTCTAAAAGACTAGACTCTAAGACCAAAGAACTAGACACGACGATGCAACCGCAAATTCAACAACGCAAATACGTAAAAGATTATGCAAAGGCTCGATTGGTTCGGATATGATGACCTAACCCTAATTTCTTTTGGCTTTTTCGTGGACTGTAGGGTATGAAGAACAGACTTGATCTAAACTACGAAAAATCAGAAAATCTCACCGAGCAACCCGGAAATCTTATACCACTTGATAGAGGCAAAGGTGTCCCGCCTTTCGATGAGATGGTGGATTTCGCTTTGGTGGAAGTCGACTTTGACGATCCGACTACGAAGCGTGCGAGGACGCCGCGCTTAGCAATCGCTAAACCAACTCCGAGAGGTTATTGACCACGCCGAGCACGATCAACTCCGACCACGAGGGTCTATTTCCTGCGAGCAAACGAAGAACAAGCAAGAAACTGAGATTGCAATCTGGATATTGCGAATATAAGATGAAAGCTTTATTGATCAAGGTGGGGTTCTGTGGCGCTTTGTCCGGTCGTTGAACACAAACGGTACGCGAAGTTGCAGCTATGGCGAACTTTTGATCTAAACAAAACCCAAGTCTGAACGGTGGCCTAAGGGCTGTATATATGGAGGAAGAGGGGGTGAATTTCGTGGCCCTTGGTGGAGGGGTCCGAAACTAACCCTATCTCTTGTTTCCCCACACATACGGACTCTAAAAATAGCCTATACTAATGTATTTCGAAATTACATGGGCCTGGCCCAATAATAAGGTGACGCAGCACCTAGAATAGCCTCTGGACGAAATTTATGGAGTGGCATCTTGTATATTTCGTCCAAGGCTTCATGCACTCATTATGGTGGCTTCAAAGTCCTGAAATCATCACTTGTAACTCCATTCTTGTCCCCCTTGCGCATGCCATCATCTCCATGCTGGTTCTTGCTCCAATGTTCATCCTTCTCCAAGCTAGGCCCTACATTTGTAAGCAAAACAAATGTATCCAATTTAGGCAGCGTCGTATTCTCATGAACATTAGAATCATTACCAAGAAACGAAAGTACCTGGTAATTTAGTTGGCGTGCGCGAGCTCTAGTAATTGGTCCAGTATTTATAGCAGCAGGGGCTGTGGGTGTAACAATGGTATTGATGTCCTCATCAGTTGGTTTACCGATTGCTAAGGCGCAACGTCGTGCACGTTTGTAGTCGGATCGTCAAAGTCGTCTCCACCAAATCGATAGTTATCATCTCATCGAAAGATCGGGACACCCCGCTCTATCACAAATCGCACGCGCGGCGCGCGAATCAAAAAATACTCCCCACTTCCGCTAGGAGGCCCGGAGTACCCTCAAATTCAGCCTTAAGCAGGACTTTTTGGCCCTGAAAGTCAAAGAACATCATTCGTCGCTGTTTGTCAGACAAGTTTCTGAACCCATTGGCACTTCCTTTTGAAGGAAATTCGAGAGATTATGTTGCTTATAAACAATAGCCCCCCTGGTAGGGACAAACTTACCTTTCTGCAGATGCTCTATGATCCGGGCAATCTCATTTGGCTGTAAATTGAAGAAAATCCAGCGGCTATATGCCTTATTCTCCTTGTTTTCGCCGGATGGCATGCTGTAACTCATGCGCGTGAAAGCCAAGAACAAAAGGGCATTCCTGGCATCGGTCAATATATATGTGGAAAAGATATGTCCTCTATAGAGGACAAGAAATTTTGGGGCAATCAGACAAAAAGCGCACGAGAAAATGAAGTACTTTCAAGGACTGCCATAGAATGGACAGATGTTCACTAAAACGTTCATATTTTGTCATTCGGAGTCCGTGTCGGACCCATAAGTACTCAAACTGCTCGCGGCGAGCGCGCGAATCCAAAAAAATACTCCACGCTTGCGCTAGGAGGCCCGGAGTACCCTCAAATTCAGCCTTAAGCAGGACTTTTTGGCCCTGACAGACAAAGAACATCATTCGTCGTTGTTTTTCAGACAAGTTTCTGAACCCATTGGCACTTCCTTTTGAAGGAAATTCGAGAGATTATGTTGCTTATAGACATTATCCCCCCTGGTAGGGACAAACGTACCTTTCTGCAGATGCTCTATGATCCGGGCATTCTCATTTGGCCGTAAATTGAAGAAAATCCAGCGGCTATATGCCTTATTCTCCTTGTTTTTGCCGGATGGCATGTTGTAACTCATGTGCGTGAAAGCCAAGAACAAAATGGCAATCCTGGCATCGGTCAATATATATGTGGAAACAATATCTCCTCTATAGAGGACAAGAAATTTTAGGGCAATCAGGCAAAAAGCGCACGAGAAAATGAAGTACTTTCAAGGATTGCCATAGAATGGACAGATGTTCACTAAAATGGTCATAATTTTGTCATTTGGAGTCTTTGTCGGACCCATAAGTACTCAGAATGCTCGCGGCGTGCGTGCGCATCCAAAAAATACTCCCGGCTTACGCCAGGAGGCCCGGAGTACCCTCAAATTCAGCCTTAATCAGGACTTTTTGGCCCTGAAAGTTAAAGAACATCATTCATCGCTGTTTTTCAGACAAGTTTCTGAACCCATTGGCACTTCCTTTTGAAGGAAATTCGAGAGATTATGTTGCTTATAGACAATAGCCCCCCTGGTAGGGACAAATGTACCTTTCTACAGATGCTCTATGATCCGGGCAATCTCATTTGGCTGTAAATTGAGGAACATCCAGCGGCTATATGTCTTATTCTCCTTGTTTTCGCCGGTGGCATGCTGTAACTCATACGCGTGAAAGCCAAGAACAAAAGGGCATTCCTGGCATCGGTCAATATATAAGTGGAAACGATATCTCCTCTATAGAGGACAACATATTTTGGGGCAATCAGGCAAAAAGAGCACGAGAAAATGATGTACTTTCAAGGACTGCCATAGAATGGACAGATGTTCACTGAAACGGTCATAATTTTGTCATTCGGAGTCCGTGTCAGAACCATAACTACTCAAATTACTCCCGGCGAGCGCGCGAATCCAAAAAATACTCCCCGCTTCCGCCAGGAGGCCCGGAGTACCCTCAAATTCAGCCTTACGCGGGACCTTTTGGCCCTGAAAGTCAACGAACATCTTTCATCGTTGTTTTTTAGACATGTTTTTGAACCCATTGAAACTTCCTTTTGAAGGAAATTCAAGAGATTATGTTGCTTATAGACACTAGGCCCCTGGTAGGGACAAACATACCTTTCTGCAGATGCTCTATGATCCGGGCAATCTCATCTGGCCGTAAATTGAAGAAAATCCAGCGGCTATATGCCTTATTCTCCTTGTTTTCGCCGGATGGCATGCTGTAACTCATGTGCGTGAAAGCCAAGAACAAAGGGCATTCCTGGCATTGGTCAATATATGTGGAAACGATATCTCCTCTATAGAGGACAAGAAGTTTTGGGGCAATCAGGCAAAAAGCGCACGAGAAACTGAAGTACTTTCAAGGACTGCCATAGAATGGACAGATGTTCACTAAAACGGTCATAATTTTGTCATTCGGAGTCCGTGTCGAACCCATAAGTACTCAAACTGCAAGTGGCGAGCGCGCGAATCCAAAAAATACTCCCCACTTCCGCTAGGAGGCCCGGAGTACCCTCAAATTCAGCCTTAAGCATGACTTTTTGGCCCTGAAAGTCAAAGAACATCATTCGTCGCTGTTTTTAAGACAAGTTTCTGAACCCATTGGCTCTTCCTTTTGAAGGAAATTCGAGAGATTATGTTTCTTATAGACACTAGCCCCCCTGGTAGGGACAAACGTACCTTTCTGCAGATGCTCTATGATCCGGGCAATCTCATTTGGCTGTAAATTGAAGAAAATCCAGTGGCTATATGCCTTATTCTCCTTGTTTTCGCCGGATGGCATGCTATAACTCATGCGCGTGAAAGGCAAGAACAAAAGGGCATTCCTGTTATCGGTCAATATATATGTGGAAATGATATCTCCTCTATAGAGGACAAGAAATTTTGGGGCAATCAGGCAAAAAGCGCACAAGAAAATGAAGTACTTTCAAGGAATACCATAGAATGGACAGATGTTCACTAAAATGGTCATAATTTTGTCATTCGGAGTCCGTGTCGGACCCATAAGTACTCAAACTGCTCGCGGCAAGCGCGCGAATCCAAAAAATACTCCACACTTGTGCCATGAGGCCCGGAGAATGCTCAAATTCAGCCTTAAGCAGGACTTTTTGGCCCTGACAGACAAAGAACATCATTCGTCGCTGTTTTTCAGACAAGTTTCTGATGAGGACATGACTACCTTGGATAAGACCAAAAATATTGCATACATGCATATTTGTCAGGTGATTTCTAGTGCAAAGTATTCAATAATATATTTATGTTATCCAGAACAAAAATACTTCACATACTTTTGTGTTTTTTCTAATTGCAGGTGTATGGGACATTTGTACAATCCACATACGAAGATAAGGGACAAGGAGAAGTTTAGGTGTTGTTCAAAAAGTATTCTCACGTCACTTTTGGCCCAAGAGAAGATAGAGTCCAAGTCTCTCACGCTTACGGATTCAGATTCGGACTACACGTACATACCGACTCAAAACGCCAACAACTTTTTCATACGGACTCCAAATTAGGTGATTCTTTTTTGTTGGAAAGTAGATTTCATGCTCTTTCCAGCACAATTGAATCACCTTAAAATCCGTCCGAGCATTGAGTTATGGAAGAAAAACAATCTGATGCTGCAGTAGAATCCGAGTCAAACTACATGTCCAAAGGTGTTACGTCACCTCCACTTGGGCCCATGAGCCTTGTACGACCTAGGGTTGGTTTTAGGCTGCCTTGGGACGTTCTCCCACCTCCTTGGCCGTCACCCCTTGCTCCTATATAAGTAGATCCATCTAGTAGCTTTTTTTGGGGATTTGTTTAGTTAAAAGTTAGCCATTGCAACTTCGTGTACTTTGTTTGTGTCCAACGACCAGACCAAGACCGCTTACGGATCCCCATCTTTATCAATACTTCATACATACTCGCAATATTCAGATTGCTTTTATCATATTCTTGCTTGTTCTTCGATTGATTGCAGGAATAGACCTTCATGGTCAGGTTGATTGTGCTCCGGCGTGGTCAATAACCTCTCGGAGTTGGTTTAGCGATTGCTAAGGTGCAACGTCGTGCACGTTTGTAGTCGGATCGTCAAAGTCGTCTCCACCAAATCGATAGTTATCATCTCATCGAAAGATCGGGACACCCCGCCTCTATCAAGTGGTATCGCCAAAGGTTGCTCGGTGAGATTTTCCAGCTTTTTCATAGTTTAGATCGCATCTGCTATTCATACCTACAGTCCATAAAAAGCCACAAAAAATAGATTTGTTCATCCTTTATCCAAGCCACCGAGCCTTTGCAATTTTCTATTCATTGCTTGCATAGTTGAAATATCGGTTGCATCGTCGTGTCGGGCTTGCTGGTCTTAGTGTCTAGTTCCTTTAGAGTTTCGAGTTCTGTTCACATTAGTCACGCCACCGCTGCATCATTATCACTTCCGCTGTCCACCATCCCATCCATTAATTTTCACCACGTACACGACCGCTCATTGTCATAATCCTAGTTGAGGTCATTCACATCTTCGCCGATCCAATCAGATCTTATCTAGTTTCTCTTGGATAGAGGGAAAAAGATAGAGAAAAAAGAGAGAAAAAGGAAAAAACAAAAGAGAGAGAAAAAATAAAAAAAGCATGAGAAAAAAGAGAGAAAAAATCGGATCTATCAAGAATCAACCTCGTACTGAATTCGGATTGAATCATTTATGACCGCTCAAGAAAACAGGTGTATCTTCCTCATACGAATCGCGTTTTGGCTCCGTGAGTACTCAAATTGAGCTAGCGACGAGCCGCATCTAAATAGTTGCAGAAGGTAGTTCAATATTTGACACCTCAAAATCGTCTTCTAAATAGGTCTTTTGCCCTCCAAGTTTGTGAGCACAGCTTGTTCCAATTTTTCAGGCCAGTTTTAGAATTCTTTGACTCCTCATATCAACTCGAATTGAGTGATTCTTTTTGCATTGGAAAGCTTGAGTTAGTAGCATTCTTTGAAAATTTATCAGAAAATTGGCTCAAACTTTGCAAGAGGAAAGTTGGAGAGAGAGTTGTTGTATATCCTGCGTGGCAGTTGTTTTTCATCATTATCTTCACTTATATCTTGCTGTCAAGAGCTACTTAGTATCCTTCATTGATGCTAGTTGTGCTACGCCGTGACCTCATTAGTGTTCTAGGCTCGCGTATCTAGTCCGGTCTAGCCTAGGACCAGCACAGTACCGTCGTTGAGCATTTATTCAACATTGCATCTTTGAATTGATTATTGCTAATCTTTTGCTACCATATATAGCCAACCCAGCTCCACATATTTGATGTAGGGTGGAACCCTAATTCGTCGATCTTTCACGTTTGGAGGGGATCCTACGGGGAAAACACGAAGAACACGCGGAAGCACGAGAGGAAATCACGGGGAAGAATGAGAGAGACACTCAACCGACAAGAGATCAATCACACAAGGTCTAGATCATCGAAGCACGAGTGATACATGGTCCAAAATCAACAAAGGAAAGATACAAAGGTAGCCGTTCTTCTCCGAGAGGAGGTCTTTAATCCACGAGGGGATCTTCCCGTATAGGGGTCTTGAATCCGATGGATCTTCTCCTAGACGGAGGTCCTGATCTCCGTGGAGAAGTACCGTGATGAGGACATCAATACCATTGTTACACCCACAACCCCTGCTGCTATACATACTGGACCAATTACTAGAGCTCGCACACGCCAACTAAATTACCAGGTACTTTCGTTTCTTGGTAATGATTCTAATGTTCATGAGAATATGATGTTGCCTAAATTGGATACATTTGTTTTGCTTACAAATGAAGGGCCTAGCTTGAAGAAGGATGAACATTGGAGCAAGAACAAGCATGGAGATGATGGCAGGCGCAAGGGGGACAAGAACGGAGTTACAAGTGATGATTTCAGGACTTTGAAGCCACCATAATGAGTGCATGAAGCCTTGGATGAAATATACAAGATGCCACTTCATAAATTTCGTCCAGAGGCTATTCTGATAGAGGCGAGGGTGTCCCGATCTTTCGATGAGATGATAACTATCGATTTGGTGGAGACGACTTTGACGATCCGACTACAAACGTGCACGACGTTGCGCCTTAGCAATCGCTAAACCAACTCCGAGAGGTTATTGACCACGCCGAGCACAATCAACTCGACCACGAAGGTCTATTCCTGCAAGCAATCAAGAACAAGCAAGAATATGATAAAAGCAATCTGAATATTGCGGTATGTATGAAGTATTGATAAAGGTGGGGATCCGTAAGCGGTCTTGGTCTGGTCGTTGGACACAAACGGCACACGGTTGCAATGGCTAACTTTAACTAAACAAATCCCCCAAGGAAAAAGCTACTAGATGGATCTACTTATATAGGAGCAAGGGGTGGCGGCCAAGGAGGTGGGAGAACGTCCCAAGGCAGCCTAAAACTAACCCTAGGTCGTACAAGGCCAATGGGCCCAAGTGGAGGTGACGTAACACCTTTGGACTTGTAGTTTGACTCGGATTCTGGTGCAGCGTCAGATTGTTTCGTCCATAACTCAACGCTCCGGATGGCTTTTAAGGTGATTCCAACTGTGCTGGAAAGAGCATGAAATCTACTTTCCAACAAAAAAAGAATCACCCAATTCGGAGTCCGTATGAAAAGTTGTTGACGTTTTGAGTCAGGTATGTCTGTGCAGTCCGAATCTGAATCCGAACGTGAGAGACTTGGACTCTATCTTCTGTTGGCCCAAAAGTGACGTGAGAAGACTTTTGAACAGCACCTAAACTTCTCCTTTTCCCTTATCTTCATATGTGGATTGTACAAATGTCCCATACACCTGCAATTAGACAAAACACAAAAGTATGTGAAGTATTTTGTTCGGATAACATAAATATATTATTGAATAGTTTGCACTAGAAATCACCCGACAAATATGCATGTATGCAATATTTTGGTCTTATCAAGGTAGTCATGTCCTCATCATCCTCCCTTCTTGAAAACAAAGCCGCCCTCGGCGTTGCTTAATCTGAAATGTGGCTAACAAAAGAGACAAGGTGTACATGTTGTATATGTATACGCCATCCATTTTACTTCCCTTGATTTTTGCATATATGACACATGAATAGATGAGTAACTTGCATAGTTCATAAAATCTAAAGCCAACAAATTAGCACAAGAACTAGAAGGCATGAAAATATTGCAACTCAGTTTGCACATATAAGTGAAGCTCTTATTTATTTCAAAAGTTTGACAATGTTCATCATTAAACCATCCCAACATTGGTGAATAAACCTTATTTGAATCAAATTTACATGCTACAACATGCTTAGATAAGCAAACATGCAATGAGTCATTCGACACGAATCATCACCAAGATTAGAGGTCATATCAAAATGATTAAACATTGATTCTTTTGCATCAACAGTTAATTCAATGGGTGCACTCAAAATTGTTGGTATTTCAGTTGTTTGATCACATGACGATTCATCACAGTTTCAAGATTCTCTAAAATAGGTGATGTGCTCAAATCACCGTGTAACTCAACACATGATGCATTCAAGTTAACTACGGATGCATCATTCTCATGTAAAGTTATATCATCAATACCTTTATCATTACCTTGTCGCAAAGACGTAGCTGAGGTAGGTACAGACATAGACAATGCACCATGCTCTTGAGATGATGCTGCGCTCACAATCCGAGGTGGGGCTGCTCTAGTAGATGCAACGGTGGAGGAACCAACCGCGGTGGTGAGCATGAACTGAATAGTAGTTGTTGTAGTCACCCAATGCATCCTCCTCAGAATCGCTCTCAAAGGTACAAGCACGAATATACATACCGGTAATGCAACGAGGAATATACTGAAATCTTGCCTGAATATCATGGTTCAAACCACCAAAAAATCTATTCATTGTATCATCCTCAGATTCTTCTATGTCACAACGATGCATATAAGATTTGAACTCTTGGTAGTAAGTACGAACAGTGTTATTGCCTTGTTTAAATTGTTCAAATTTATGAAGCAATTCACGATTTATAGTAAGGAGGGAAAACTGTTTTCTCATTACATCTTTCAAATCTTTCCAAGTTGTGGGTTGGTTATCAATGTTTTTCTTACAATGCACACTCCACCAAATGTAAGCAAAACCAAGAATGCTCTAGTGGCAGCTCGTACTCTCTCAAGTTCGTAAAGTCATGGTGACGAAAAACTTGTTCTACTTCAAGCTCCCAAGCTAGATAAATAGCAGGATTAAATCTACCCTCAAATGACGGTAAAGAGATAACCTGACCATGTGCTTGTGTGTGTTGTTCCAACTCTCGTGATGGTGAAGATGTGATAGAGGCGAGGGTGTCCCAATCTTTCGATGAGATGATAACTATCGATTTGGTGGAGACGACTTTGACGATCCGACTACAAACGTGCACGACGTTGCGCCTTAGCAATCGCTAAACCAACCCCGAGAGGTTATTGACCACGTCGGAGCACAATCAACCTGACCACGAAGGTCTATTCCTGCAAGCAATCGAAGAACAAGCAAGAATATGATAAAAGCAATCTGAATATTGCGAGTATGTATGAAGTATTGATAAAGGTGGGGATCCGTAAGTGGTCTTGGTCTGGTCGTTGGACACAAACGATGATAGAGGCAAAGGTGTCCCGTCTTTCGATGAGATGGTGGATTTCGCTTTGGTGGAAGTCGACTTTGACGATCCGACTACGAGCGTGCGAGGACGTCGAGCCTTAGCAATCGCTAAACCAACTCCGAGAGGTTATTGACCACGCCGGAGCACGATAAACCTGACCACGAGGGTCTATTTCCTGCGAGCAAACGAAGAACAAGCAAGAAACTGAAATTGCAATCTGGATATTGCGAATATAAGATGAAAGCTTTATTGATCAAGGTGGGGTTCTGTGGACGCTTTGTCCGGTCGTTGAACACAAACGGCACGCCGGTTGCAGCTATGGAGAACTTTTGATCTAATCAAAACCCAAAGTCTAAACGGTGCCCTAAGGGCTGTATATATGGAGGAAGAGGGGGAGAATTTCGTGGCCCTTGGTGGAGGGGTCCGAAACTAACCCTATCTCTTGTTTCCCAACACATACGGACTCTAAAAATAGCCTATACTAATGTATTTCGAAATTACATGGGCCTGGCCCAATAATAAGGTGACGCAGCACCTAGAATAGCCTCTGGACGAAATTTATGAAGTGGCATCTTGTATATTTCATCCAAGGCTTCATGCACTCATTATGGTGGCTTCAAAGTCCTGAAATCATCACTTGTAACTCCATTCTTGTTCCTCTTATGCATGCCATCATCTCCATGCTTGTTCTTGCTCCAATGTTCATCCTTCTCCAAGCTAGGCCCTTCATTTGTAAGCAAAACAAATGTATCCAATTTAGGCAAAGATCATATTCTCATGAACATTAGAATCATTACCAAGAAACGAAAGTACCGGTAATTTAGTTGGCGCATGCGAGCTCTAGTAATTGGTCCAAGATGTATAGCAGCAGGGGGCTGTGGGTGTAACAATGGTATTGATGTCCTCATCATCCTCCCTTCTTGAAATGAACTCGCCCTCGACGGAAGTTCATCTTCCTCACCCAAATATGGCTTCAAATCTGCAATGTTAAAAGTGGACTAACCCCAAAATCTGCAGCAGCTCAAGTTTATATGCATTATCATTTACTTTCTCCAACACCTTAAAGGGACCAGCAGCACGTGGCATTAGCTTTGATTTGCGCAAATCAGAAATCTATCCTCACGCAAATGTAACCAAACAAGATCTCCAGTGCAAACACAACATGTTTTCTACCCTTATCTCCAGCAAGTTTATATTTAGCATTCATACGCTCAATGTTTTCCTTAGTTAACTCATGCATTTTTAAAATCAATTCAGCACGTTCTTTAGCATCAAAATTAACCTTCTCCGAAGATGGAAGAGGCAACAAATCAATAGGTGCACGAGGTAGAAAACCATACACAACTTCAAAAGGGCACATCTTAGTAGTAGAATGCAATGAACGATTATAAGCAAATTCAATATGAGGCAAGCATTCCTCCCACATTTTCTTATTTTTCTTTAGAACAGCCCTAAGCATAGTAGACAATGTTCTATTGACTACTTCAGTTTGTCCATCAGTTTGGGGGTGACAAGTAGTACTAAAATGCAGTTTAGTCCCCAACTTAGCCCATAAACATCTCCAAAAGTGGCTAAGAAATTTAGTATCACGATCTGAAACAATAGTATTTGGCACACCATGCAAGCTTAATAATTTCACGAAAGAACAAATCAGCAACATTGACAAAGATCATCGCTTTTATGACATGGTATAAAGTGTGCCATTTTCGAGAATCTATCCACGACAACAAATATGCTATCCTCCCTTCTTTGTTCTAGGTAAACCTAAAACAAAGTCCATCGATATATCCTCCCAAGGAACACTAGGTACAGCAAAGGCATATATAAACCATGAGGATTGAGTCGTGACTTAGCTTTTTGACATGTAGTGCAGCGAGCAATAAAACGCCAACATCCCGCCTCATCTTTGGCCAAAAGAAATGTGTAGCAAGTACGCCCTCCGCCTTCTTCACGCCAAAGTGTCCCATTAGTCCTCCTCCATGCGCCTCCTGCAACAACAAAAGACTAACGGAGCTAGCTGGAATGCATAGCTTGTTAGCACGAACACAAATCCATCATTAACGACAAACTTGTTGATGAGGACATGACTACCTTGGATATGACCAAAATATTGCATACATGCATATTTGTCGTGATTTCTAGTGCAAACTATTCAATAATCTATTTATGTTATCCGTAACAAAAATACTTCACACACTTTTGTGTTTTGTCTAATTGCAGGTGTATGGGACATTTGTACAATCCACATATGAAGATAAGGAAGAAAGAGATGTTTATTTGCTGTTCAAAAAGTTCTCTCACGTCACTTTTGGCCCAAGAGAAGATAGAGTCCAAGTCTCTCACGTTTTGGACTCAGATTCGGACTGCACAGACATACCTGACTTAAAACGCCAACAACTTTCTCATACGGACTCCGAATTGGGTGATTCTTTTTTTGTTGGAAAGTAAATTCCATGCTCTTTCCAGCAAAACTGGAATCACCTTAAAAGCCGTCCGGAGCGTTGAGTTGTGGACGAAACAATCTGACGCTCCACCAGAATCCGAGTCGAACTACAAGTCCAAAGGTGTTACGTCACCTCCACTTGGCCCATGAGCCTTGTACGACCTAGGGTTGGTTTTAGGCTGCCTTGGGACGTTCTCCCACCTCCTTGGCCGCCACCCCTTGCTCCTATATAAGTAGATCCATCTAGTAGCTTTTTGCTTGGGATTTGTTTAGTTAAAAGTTAGCCATTGCAACTTCGTGTACTTCGTTTGTGTCCAACGACCAGACCAAGACCGCTTACGGATCCCCACCTTTATCAATACTTCATACATACTCGCAATATTCAGATTGCTTTTATCATATTCTTGCTTGTTCTTCGATTGCTTGCAGGAATAGACCTTCGTGGTCAGGTTGATTGTGCTCCGGCGGGTCAATAACCTCTCGAGTTGGTTTAGCGATTGCTAAGGCGCAACGTCAGCACGCTTGTAGTCGGATCGTCAAAGTCGCTCCACCAAATCGATAGTTATCATCTCATCGAAAGATCGACACCTCGCCTATCACTTGTTCCATGTTCTTCCTTCTTTACAATTCTGCAATACATCTTTAAAATCAGCATCATGCACATATTGATCTTTGATGGTCTCCAAACCAAATATTTTGAAGTCAAGTTGTGAAAGCATAGTATAGCGATTTAGACAATGCATCAAGAATAACATTTTCTTTACCCTTCTTGTGTTTAATGACATAAGGGAAAGTCTCAATGAATTCAACCCATTTAGCATGTCTACGATTCAGTTTAGCTTGACTTTTAATATGTTTCAAAGATTCATGATCGAATGTATAACAAATTCTTTGGGCCATAAATAATGTTGCCATGTTTCTAAAGTCCTAACAAGAGCATATAATTCTTTATCATAAGTAGAGTAATTCAGACTAGACCCACTCAATTTTTCGTAAAAGTATGCAACAGGTTTGCCATCTTGTAATAACACACCTCCTAATCCAATTCCACTAGCATCACATTCAAGCTCAAAAGTCTTATTAAAATCAGGAAGTTGGAGTAAAGGAGCATGTGTCAACTTAGCTTTCAATACCGTGAAGGCTTCTTCCCAAAGCGGTACCCCAAACAAAAGGCACATCCTTCTTTGTAAGCTCGTTGAGAGGTGCAGCAATGGTGCTGAAATCTCTCACAAAACGCCTATAGAAACCAGCGAGGCCAAGGAAACTCCTCACTTGTGTGACTGCTTTGGGCTGCAGCCAACTCTCAATAGCTTCAATCTTGGCTTTATCAACTTCAATTCCCTGTGGAGTAACAACATAGCCAAGAAAAGATACTCGGTCGGTGCAAAAGGTGCACTTCCCAAGGTTACCAAACAAACGCATCACGAGAGCATTAAAAACAGCACGTAAATGTTCCAAATGTTCTTCCAAAGATTTGCTATAAATCAAGATATCATCAAAATAGACTACCACAAATCGTCCAATGAAAGCACGAAACTTCGCTCATTAATCTCATGAAAGTACTAGGTGCATTAGTTAACCCAAAAGGCATGACTAACCACTCATATAATCCAAACTTAGTTTTAAATGCTGTTTTCCATTCATCTCCCAATTTCATACGAATTTGATGGTATCCACTACGCAAATCAACTTTGGAGAATATTGTAGAGCCACTCAATTCATCAAGCATATCATCTAGCCTAGGAATAGGGTGACGATAACTAATAGTAATATTATTGATGCCTCTACAATCAACACACATACGTGACGCACCATCCTTTTTCGGCACTAGAATAATAGGAACAAAGACAAGGACTAAGGGATTCGCAGATATAACCTTTGTCGAGCAGCTCCTGTGACTTGACGATAATCTCCTTCGCTCCTCCGGATTGGTACGGTATGGTGCACGGTTGGTAATGATGTACCGAATTAAGTCAATTTGATGCTCAATCCTCGAATAGGTGGTAATCCTGTGGCACGCCTTGTGGAAAGACGCCAATAACTCCCGCAAAATGTTAGTGACAGCAGGGGCACAGAGGAAGGCACGCCCTCGAATGAAAATAATGCCTCTTTGCACACAAAAGCATAGCAAATAGATTTGCTAAAATCTAGCTCATCAATATCAGATTTGATGGCAAGTAAACATGCACTTTTCAATTTAATTTCGTAAGCAACAAGAGATGGTTTATTATTAGGCTTCATGTGTTGCTCAAATTCTTTTGCCACAATCTGATTTTCACTCTTATTTTTCTCCTGTTTTGCTTTATTAGCTCTATTAATATCATCTTTCAAAATGGACTCAGGAGTCATAGGAAGCAAAGTAATATTTTTATCCTTATGAACAAGAGTATACTCGATTGTTTCTACCATGGTGTATGAATTTTTATCAAATTGCCATGGTCTACCAAGTAACAAGGAACATGCTTGCATAGGTACCACATCACAATCAACATAATCAACATATGTAGAGATACTAAAATGCACACGAGCAAGACGTGTTACCTTCACCTTGCCGCTGTTGTTGAACCATTGGATGTAGTAAGGATGTGGATGTGGTCTTGTGGTGAGAGATAGCTTCTCCACCATCTCCATGCTAGCCAAGTTGTTGCAGCTCCTCCATCTATGATGACGCTAATAGAACGCTCCTTCACAACTCCCTTTGTATGGAACAAATTATGCCTCTGATTTTCCTCACTTGTGTAACTCTGCACACTCAAAACACGTTGAGCAACTAAACATTCATACCACAAGATCTTCAAGAGCCATGTATTGTGTCTCATGATCGTAATCATCTCCACCGTGTTCCTCATGTGTAATAAGAGCCAAAGTCTCCTCATCATAGTCACTAGCGGACTCATACCCACCATCCTCGTGAGCAATCATCACACGCTGAGATTTGCATTCTCTCGCTAAATGTCCTCTTCCCTTACAACGACGACAAATAATATCACTTGTGTGCCCTGCTGACGCCATGGAAGAAGAAGAGCTCGGCAGGCCCGGCAAGTGTGCTCTTGGCGATAGTGGTCACAGCTCGCTTTCTTGTATCACGGTTGGAGGTGGCACCAAGGAGGTGATGGTGCAAAGGAAGTAGATGATGCACGGGTGTCCACGATGAAGGTCGACTGCAGAAAAGTTAGTGCGCGCCAATGCCTCGCCGATCCTCAAGACTTCACGCTCAGCTTTACAAGCAAGATGGAATAAAGGAGTGATATTATTATAATCCTTATAGTCTAGAATGGTCTGAATCTCTATTTAATCCACCCGTAAAACGTGCAAGCATAGCTTCATTCTCCTCAACAATACCACATCTAATCAAGCCAGCTTTGTAATTCCCGATAATATTCTTCTACAGAATTTTTTCCTTGTCTTAAACGCTGCAATTTTTGAAGTAATTCACGTTGATAATATGGTGGAACCCAACGAGTACGATAGCAGTTTTCAAAGCAGCCCAAGTAGCTGGAACAGGATATAATCTACAATGTTCGACCACCAAACACATGCAAAGCTAGTGAAAGCACAAACAGCAGCAGAACACGCCTCTCCTCGTGATATTGTAAACATGTAAATCGTTGTTCAGTTTCTAACTCCCAAGTAAGATATATATCAGAACATATCTACCCTCAAATGGTGGAATATTCAATTTCAGTTTAGGGAGATGGTCATGATCTCGCACTGAGGGGAGCCCTAACATTGCCATTATTTGCATGTGGACGACCGTGGTTGTGGTGCTGGTGGTTGCACGAGTTCGATGTTGATCAACCTCATCCTCGTAATCTTCCACATAATCATCCTCGCTTGGTACCAGCAGCAGCAGCAGTAGCAGGAGCCAAAGAAGCACCAACAGCAGAGCAGCGGCACCAGAATTTTGTCCTCGCTCAATAGGAACACGCCGAGCTCGGCCCATACCGATTCGAAGGGGCGAGTTGTTGTCGCTGCAGAGGTGCGATAGGTGCAGCCATGGTGGTTGTGGAAAACGCATGAGCAATTCATCAAACTTGCTATCAAGCTTTGTTTCAAACGTATTCTCAATGCCATCTATCTTCTCCATGGCCTCGCCAAATCTGTTTACCACATCTTGCACCTGTCCAATCATCATTTGTCAAACTTATCATGTAGCTGTTTGTTTGTCGTTCTCCCAATCAGCCTCATCGGCCTGTTTTCCTGCCATGATTAGCAGCAATAGAAACACACAAGAATATGATCCTACAGACTACTAGGAAGTGGTGGTGGTGGTGTGGTGGACAAATACAAACCGTGAAGCAAATCTCAAATTCTTACCAGCCTACCCAAAGAAGCAGTGGTGATCGGCAACCGCTGTAGTCAAAACTCTCAAAGCTTGGCTATAGCGATTACTGTGGAGAATCAAACGCACGATGTAGATGTATGTGGAGCTGGAAGGCTTATAATATGGTAGCAAAAGGGTCAAGAATAATCAAATCAGAGATGCAAAGTTGAATAAACGCCAACGACGGTATCAGGTTGGTCCTAGGCTAGACCGCATAGAGACGCGAGCCTAGAACACTAACAAAATCACGGCACTGCACGTAAACAAAGGAAAAGCACACTCAAAATTTTTTTTCTTTTTTTTTTTGCTGCTTTTTTTTGCGCTTTTTTTTTTTTTTTTTTGAAAAATCACTATAATGGCGAAAGTGTCTCAAAACTCTTCCTGTGTCAAATCGACAGATGGGCACGTAAATTTTTCGACCAATTTTTTTTTTTTCGATCGCCTCGACCCAAAACTGAAACGGGTCAAAAAACTTTCTATAACGGCGATCGCTCAATACGCTTAGAAACACCTAAAATAGGATAGCTAGAAAATTTTTATCCCGTATGCTTTTGGAAAATTTTGGGCCTAAACGAAGGGTGGTTTCCGGACTTTTTTTTTTGAAACCAACCTCTTCTACTGACGGCAAAGATTGCTGAATCAAACCTACTCGCATAAGGAAACACGAATCGGAAATTAGATGGATCCCAAAACAAATCTAATATGCAAGGAACTCGGATTGGTGGTGGATATATGGTGGTGGTATATGGCAACGGTGGTGGTATATGGCAGCGTGGTGGTATATGGATACGGATTCAAGCGGTGGCGGATACGCTGTGGTGGTAGATGGCAGGGGGCGATGATGATGAAAGCGCGCGGCGTGACAACTTATGACCGTAACTCAAACTCCAAAAGACTAGACTCTAAGACCAAAGAACTAGACACGACGATGCAACCGCAAATTCAACAACGCAAATACGTAAAAGATTATGCAAAGGCTCGATCTGGTTCGGATATGATGACCTAACCCTAATTTTTTTTGGCTTTTTCGTGGACTGTAGGTATGAAGAACAGACTCGATCTAAACTACGAAAAATCAGTAAAATCTCACCGAGCAACCCGGAAATCTGATACCACTTGATAGAGGCAAAGGTGTCCCGCCTTTCGATGAGATGGTGGATTTCGCTGGTGGAAGTCGACTTTGACGATCCGACTACGAAGGCAGCGAGGACGCCGCGCTTAGCAATCGCTAAACCAACTCCGAGAGGTTATTGACCACGCCGAGCACGATCAACCTCGACCACGAGGGTCTATTTCCGCGAGCAAACGAAGAACAAGCAAGAAACTGAAATTGCAACTGGATATTGCGAATATAAGATGAAAGCTTTATTGATCAAGGTGGGGTTCTGTGGACGCTTTGTCCGGTCGTTGAACACAAACGGCACGCTAAGTTGCAGCTATGGCTAACTTTTGATCTAATCAAAACCCGCCTAAACGGTGCCCTAAGGGCTGTATATATGGAGGAAGAGGGGAGAATTTCGTGGCCCTTGGTGGAGGGGTCCAAACTAACCCTATCTCTTGTTTCCCACACATACGGACTCTAAAAATAGCCTATACTAATGTATTTCGAAATTACATGGGCCTGGCCCAATAATAAGGTGACGAAGACCTAGAATAGCCTCTGGACGAAATTTATGAAGGGGCATCTTGTATATTTCGTCCAAGGCTTCATGCACTCATTATGGTGGCTTCAAAGTCCTGAAATAATCACTTGTAACTCCATTCTGTCCTCTTGCGCATGCCATCATCTCCATGCTTGTTCTTGCTCCAATGTTCATCCTTCTCCAAGCTAGGCCCTTCATTTGTAAGCAAAACAAATGTATCCAATTTAGGCAAAGATCATATTCTCATGAACATTAGAATCATTACCAAGAAACGAAAGTACCTGGTAATTTAGTTGGCGTGCGCGAGCTCTATTAATTGGTCCAGTATGTATAGCAGCAGGGGCTGTGGGTGTAACAATGGTATTGATGTCCTCATCAAACGAAGTACACGAAGTTGCAATGGCTAACTTTTAACTAAACAAATCCCAAGGAAAAAGCTACTAGATGGATCTACTTATATAGGAGCAAGGTGGCGGCCAAGGAGGTGGGAGAACGTCCCAAGGCAGCCTAAAACTAACCCTAGGTCGTACAAGGCCAATGGGCCCAAGTGGAGGTGACGAACACCTTTGGACTTGTAGTTTGACTCGGATTCTGGTGTAGCGTCAGATTGTTTTGTCCATAACTCAACGCTCAGTACGGCTTTTAAGGTTATTCCAACTGTGCTGGAAAGAGCATGAAATCTACTTTCCAACAAAAAAGAATCACCCAATTCGGAGTCCGTATGAAAAGTTGTTGACGTTTTGAGTCAGGTATGTCTGTTCAGTCCGAATCTGAATCCGTAACGTGAGAGACTTGGACTCTATCTTCTCTGGCCCAAAAGTGACGTGAGAAGACTTTTGAACAGCACCTAAACTTCTCCTTTTCCCTTATCTTCATATGTGGATTGTACAAATGTCCCATACACCTGCAATTAGACAAAACACAAAAGTATGTGAAGTATTTTTGTTCTGGATAACATAAATATATTATTGAATAGTTTGCACTAGAAATCACCTGACAAATATGCATCTATGCAATATTTTTGGTCTTATCCAAGATAGTCATGTCCTCATCATCCTCCCCTTCTTGAAAACAAAGCCGTCCTCGGCGTAGCTTAATCTGAAATGTGGCTAACAAAAGAGACAAGGTGTACATGTTGTATATGTATACGTCATCCATTTTTACTTCCCTTGATTTTTGCATATATGACACATGAATAGATGAGTAACTTGCATAGTTCATAAAATCTAAAGCCAACAAATTAGCACAAGAACTAGAAGGCATGAAAATATTGCAACTCAGTTTGCACATATAAGTGAAGCTCTTATTTATTTCAAAAGTTTGACAATGTTCATCATTAAACCATCCCAACATTGGTGAATAAACCTTATTTGAATCAAATTTACATGCTACAACATGCTTAGATAAGCAAACATGCAATGAGTCATTCGACATAGAATCATCACCAAGATTAGAGGTCATATCAAAATGATTAAACATTGATTCTTTTGCATCAACAGCTAATTCAATGGGTGCTCTCAAAATTGTTGGTATTTCAGTTGTTTGATCACATGGCAAAGTTAAATTATCAACATAATCCTCTAAAATAGGTGGTGTGATCAAAGTAGTGGGTAGCTCAACACATGATGTATTCAAGTTAAATAGGCATGCATCATTCTCATGTAAAAGTGGAAAATCTGTACTTTGTCATTATCTCTTATAGTCAACTCTGATGATGCAGCACTCTCGATGGTGATATGTCACATGGTGGAGAAGATGTAGTCCTCGCAACAACGAATGTGGTTGTCATAGTACGCCTAGTAGTTGAATAAATATCTGTATCAACAGTTGAATGTGCATCGTGCGCTTGTTCTCCTTGTGGGCAACACGTCGCTTTTATTTCCTGTTCAGCTTTGCAAGCAAGACGAAACAAATGGTCCATAGGATAACACTCTTCATGAATTAGTATCTCCTGAATATTATGGTTTAATCCTCCCCAAAATCTATCCATAAAATCGCCTTCACTTTCTTCTAAAATGAGTGCAACAAGGTAGTTTGTAAATCATCATAATATTTTGTTACGTGTCACTACCTTGATTTAAATGTTCCAGTTTTTAATCATGCCACGAGTATAATAAACATCGATTTAATCTATCTCTCATTACATGTTTTAAATCATCCCAAGTATTAGGTACATAATCAGGGTGTAACCGACAATATTCACTCCACCAAACTAGAGCATAACCAGTGAAAGAACCAACCGCAACCGTAACTTTTTTACGTTCATCAAAATTATGGGAAGCAAATATATTATTTATGTCTAACTCCCATTCAATATATAAAGCAGGTCTAAAACGGCCATTAAATGGTGGTATAGAAACATGAACCTGATCATGTGCATTTGGATGTTTGTGCACCTCTCGTGACGGTTGTGATATTTGCATAGGTGGTGGCATGTCTCCCGCGATCGACAAAGCCCATGAATTGACTCTAGATCCTATCATGATTAGTAGAACAAGAAACAAAATCCAAAAATAATGTTCCTATAACTACTAGGATGTGGTGGTAAAACGCTCACAGAAAAGCAAATATCAATGTCTTACAAGTTCTTACCATGCAAAGAAAGGTGATCGGCAACCAAGCGTGTCAAGTAACTCAATATTGAGTAAAGCGATTGCCAGGGGAGCGACGATACACGTGTAGAAATATGTGGAGCTGGGTTGGCTATATATGGTAGCAAAAGATTAGCAATAATCAATTCAAAGATGCAATGTTGAATAAACGCTCAACGACGGTATCGTGTCTGGTCCTAGGCTAGACCGACTAGAGGCGCGAGCCTAGAACACTAATGAGGTCACGGCGTAGCACAACTAGCATCAATGAAGGATACTAAGTAGCTCTTGACAGCAAGATATAAGTGAAGATCACAATGGTAGTGAAGATAACGATGAAAACAACTACCAAGCAGGACGACAACAACTCTCTCTCCAACTTTCCTCTTGAAAAGTTTGAGCCAATTTTCTGATAAATTATTTCAAAGAATGCTACTAACTCAAGCTTTCCAATGCAAAAAGAATCACCAATTCCGAGTTGATATGAGGAGTCAAAGAATTCTAAACTGGCCTGAAAAATTGGAACAAGCTGTATTCACGAACTTCAAAGGGCAAAAGACCTATTTAGAAGCCGATTTTGAGGTGTCAAATAATGAACTAGCTTCTGCAACTATTTAGATGCGGCTCGTTGCTAGCTTCAATTTGAGTACTCACGGAGCCAAACGGACTTCGATGAGGAAGATACACCTGTTTTACTGAATAGTGCGCAAAACAGATTCCAATCCGAATTCAGGTACGAGATTGATTCTAGATAGATCTGTTTTTTTTCTTCTTTTTTTCTCACACTTTTTTCTTTTTTTCTTCTCTTTTTTTTTTTCTTTCCTTTTTTCTCTCTTTTTCTCTTTTTTTTCTCCTTTCCAAGACAAACTAGATAAGATGCAGATTGGATCAAAGCGAGGATGTGAATGACCTCAACTATGATTATGACAATAAACAGTGCGTAGCACGTGGTGAAAATTAATGGATGGGATGGTGGACAGCGGAAGGGAGAATGATGCAGCGGCGGCGTGACTAATGTGAACAGAACTCGAAACTCTAAAGGAACTAGACACTAAGACCAGCAACTGACACGACGATGCAACCGATAATTCAACTATGCAAGCAATGAATTGAAAATTGCAAAGGCTCGATCGGCTTGGATAAAGGATGAACAGATCTAACTTTTTTGGCTTTTTCATGGACTGTAGGTATGAATGATGATGCGATCTAAACTATGAAAAACTGTAAAATCTCACCGAGCAACCTGAAAACCGATACCACTTGATAGAGGCGAGGGTGTCCCAATCTTCGATGAGATGATAACTATCGATTTGGTCGAGACGACTTTGACGATCCGACTACAAACGCACGACGCTATGCCTTAGCAATCGCTAAACCAACCCCGAGAGGTTATTGACCACGCCGAGCACAATCAACTCGACCACGAAGGTCTATTCCTGCAAGCAATCAAGAACAAGCAAGAATATGATAAAAGCAATCTGAATATTGCGTAGTATGTATGAAGTATTGATAAAGGTGGGGATCCGTAAGTGGTTTTGGTCTGGTCGTTGGACACAAACGGCACACGGTTGCAATGGCTAACTTTTAACTAAACAAATCCCAAGGAAAAGCTACTAGATGGATCTACTTATATAGGAGCAAGGGGTGGCGGCCAAGGAGGTGGGAGAACGTCCCAAGGCAGCCTAAAACTAACCCTAGGTCGTATAAGGCCAATGGGCCCAAGTGGAGGTGACGAACACCTTTGGACTTGTAGTTTGACTCGGATTCTGTGTAGCGCCGATAGTTTTGTCCATAACTCAACGCCCGGACGGCTTTTAAGGTGATTCCAACTGTGCTGGAAAGAGCATGAAATCTACTTTCCAAAAAAAAAGAATCACCCAATTCGAGTCCGTATGAAAAAGTTGTTGACGCTTTTGAGTCGTATGTCTGTTCAGTCCGAATCAATCCGAACGTGAGAGACTTGGACTCTATCTTCTCTTGGCCCAAAAGTGACGTGAGAAGACTTTTGAACAGCACCTAAACTTCTCCTTTTCCCTTATCTTCATATGTGGATTGTACAAATGTCCCATACACCTGCAATTAGACAAAATACAAAAGTATGTGAAGTATTTTTGTTCGATAACATAAATATATTATTGAATAGTTTGCACTAGAAATCACCGACAAATATGCATGTATGCAATATTTTGGTCTTATCCAAGATAGTCATGTCCTCATCATCCTCCCCTTCTTGAAAACAAAGCCGCCCCTACGTAGCTTAATCTGAAATGTGGCTAACAAAAGAGACAAGGTGTACATGTTGTATATGTATACGCCATCCATTTTACTTCCCTTGATTTTTGCATATATGACACATGAATAGATGAGTAACTTGCATAGTTCATAAAATCTAAAGCCAACAAATTAGCACAAGAACTAGAAGGCATGAAAATATTGCAACTCAGTTTGCACATATAAGTGAAGCTCTTATTTATTTCAAAAGTTTGACAATGTTCATCATTAAACCATCCCAACATTGGTGAATAAACCTTATTTGAATCAAATTTACATGCTACAACATGCTTAGATAAGCAAACATGCAATGAGTCATTCGACATAGAATCATCACCAAGATTAGAGGTCATATCAAAATGATTAAACATTGATTCTTTTGCATCAACAGTTAATTCAATGGGTGCTCTCAAAATTGTTGGTATTTCAGTTGTTTGATCACATGGCAAAGTTAAATTATCAACATAATCCTCTAAAATTGGAACAAGTCTGTATTCACGAACTTCAAAGGGCAAAAGACCTATTTAGAAGCCGATTTTGAGGTGTCAAATAATGAACTAGCTTCTGCAACTATTTAGATGCGGCTAGTTGCTATCTTCAATTTGAGTACTCACGAGCCAAAACGGACTTCAGATGAGGAAGATACACCTGCTTTATCGAATAAAGGCGCAAAATGATTCCAATCCGAATTCGTGTACGAGATTGATTCTAGATAGATCCGCTTTTTTTTTTCTTTTTTTTTCACACTTTTTTTTTTTTTTCTTCTTTTTCTTTTTCTTTTTTTTCTTTCCTTTTCTTTTTTTTATCTCTTTTTTCTCTCCTCTTCCAAGACAAACTAGATAAGATGCAGATTGATCAAAGCGAAGATGTGAATGACCACAACTATGATTATGACAATGAACAACGCCAGAAAGCACGGTATGAAATTAATAGATGGGATGGTGGACAGCGAAGGATAATGATGCAGCGGTGGCGTGACTAATGTGAACAGAACTCAAACTCTAAAGGAACTAGACACTAAGACCAAAGAACCCACACGACGATGCAACCGATAATTCAACTATGCAAGCAACGAATAGAAAATTGCAAAGGCTCGATCGCTTGGATAAAAGATGAACAGAACTAACTTTTTTGTGGCTTTTTCATGGACTATAGGTATGAATGATGATGCGATCTAAACTATGAAAACTCAGAAAATCTCACCGAGCAACCCGAAAACCGATACCACTTGATAGAGGCGAGGTGTCCCGATCTTCGATGAGATGATAACTATCGATTTGGTGGAGACGACTTTGACGATCCGACTACAAACGTGTACGACGCTTTAGCAATCGCTAAACCAACTCCGAGAGGTTATTGACCACGCCGAGCACAATCAACTCGACCACGAAGGTCTATTCCTCGCAAGCAATCAAGAACAAGCAAGAATATGATAAAAGCAATCTGAATATTGCAGTATGTATGAAGTATTGATAAAGGTGGGGATCCGTAAGCGGTGTTGGTCTGGTCATTGACACAAACGGCACACGGTTGCAATGGCTAACTTTTTAACTAAACAAATCCCCAAGGAAAAAGCTACTAGATGGATCTACTTATATAGGAGCAACGGTGGCGGCCAAGGAGGTGGGAGAACGTCCCAAGGCAGCCTAAAACTAACCCTAGGTCGTACAAGGCCAATGGGCCCAAGTGGAGGTGACGTAACACCTTTGAACTTGTAGTTTGACTCGGATTCTGGTGTAGCGTCAGATTGTTTCGTCCATAACTCAACGCTTCCGATGGCTTTTAAGGTGATTCCAACTGTGCTGGAAAGAGCATGAAATCTACTTTCGAACAAAAAAAGAATCACCCAATTCGGAGTCCGTATGAAAAAGTTGTTGACGTTTTGAGTCAGGTATGTTTGTGCAGTCCGAATCTGAATCCAGAACGTGAGAGACTTGGACTCTATCTTCTCTTGGCCCAAAAGTTCTGGATAACATAAATATATTATTGAATAGTTTGCACTAGAAATCACCTGACAAATATGCATGTATGCAATATTTTGGTCTTATCCAAGGTAGTCATGTCCTCATCATATTCTAGGTGTCACATTACTTATTATTGGGCCAGCCCATGTAATTTCGAAATACATAAGTATAGGCTATTTTAGAGTCCGATGTGGGGAAACAAGAGATAGGGTTAGTTTCGACCCTCCACCAAGGGCCACGAAATTCACCCCTCTTCCTCCATATATACAGCCCTTAGGGCACCGCTTAGACTTTGGGTTTTGTTTAGATTAAAAGTTCGCCATAGCTGCAACTTCGCAGCATTTCGCTTGTGTTCAACGACTGCATAAAGGCGCCACGTAACCCCACCTTGATCAATAAAGCTTTCATCTTATATTCGCAATATCTAGATTGCAATCTCAGTTTCTTGCTTGTTCTTCGCTTGCTCGCAGGAAATGCACCTCGTGGTCGTTGATCGTGTTCGACGTGGTCAATAACCTCTCGGAGTTGGTTTAGCGACATAAGGCGCGACGCCCTCGCACGCTCGTAGTCGGATCGCCAAAGTCGACTTCCACCAAAGCGAAATCCACCATCTCATCGAAAGACGGGACACCTTTGCCTCTATCAAGTGGTATCAGATTTCCGTGTTGCTCGTGAGATTTTACGCTTTTCGTAGTTTAGATCGAGTCTATTCTTCATACCTATAGTCCACGTAAAAAGCAAAAAAAATTAGGGTTAGTTCATCCCATCCAACCAATCTGAGCCTTTGCATAATCTTTTCAGATTTGCTTTGTTGAATTTATGGTTGCATCGTCGTGTCAAGTTGCTGGTCTTAGCGCCTAGTCTTTAGAGTTTCGAAGTTCTGCTCACAAAGTTGTCACGCCGCCACGCCATATACCACCACCACATATTCACCGCTAATCCGAACCCATATACGCCACCACATATCCGCCGCCATCACGCCCATCCGAGTCCACCGCAACATATATCCGCCACCAACCGAAGTTCCACCAGATTCATCTCCGCCACCATCCGAAGTTCCACCAGATTCATCTCCGCCACCAATCGAAGTTCCACCAGATTCATCTCCGCCACCAGTCCTAGTCCGAGTCCAAGAATTGTTGCATTGTTTTCGATTTCCAGATCGCGACATTCGAAATGTGATGCGGAGGACTCCCAACTTCCGAGCCATCCGCAGAAGAAAAATAGTTCCAGCCAAAAAAAATTTAGCTAGGCAGTTTTAGACCATTTGTGGACTTTTTCGAAAAAATTTGTTATGGAGCAAAAAAAAGAGGAAAAAAAAGTGCAAAGAAAAGTGAAAAAAAGAAAAAAATTCAGTGTGCACCTCCCTTGTTTACATGCAGCAGTGATTTTGTTAGTGTTCTAGGCTCGCCTCTAGCACGGTTCAGCCTAGGACCAAAGACAAGATCGCTGCTGAGCGCTTATTCAACTTTGCATCTCTCGAATTGATTATTGTCAACCTTTTTGCTACCATATTATAAGCCTTCCCAGCTCCACATACATCTCCGTCTGCATGCTTTCACTCTCCCGCAATCGCCTATCCAAGCTTTGAGAGTTTTGATTACAACGGTTGCCAATCACCGCCGCCGGGTAAGAACTGTAAGAATTTGAGATTTGCTTGACGGATTTGTGACACCCACCACCACCTCTTGTTAGTAGTCCGAGGATCATATTATTGTGTGTTTCTATTGTTGCTAACCATGGCAGGATCACAAGTCGATGAGACCGACCGGGAGAACCTGACAAAAAAAGCTACATGATAAATTTCAGCAAATGATGAGTGGACAGTGCAAGATGTGCTAAACAGATTTGACGAGGCCATGGAGAAGATAGATGGCATTGAGAAGACGCTTGAAACAAAGCTTGATAGCAAGTTTGATGAATTGCTCGCTGCTTTCCACAACCACCGCCGTTGCACCTATCGCACCTCTCGAACGACAACAACCACGCCCTTCCGAATCAAGATGGACGAGCTCAGCGGTTCCTATTGAGCCAGACAAAATTTAGTGCCGCTGCCATCGCTGTTGGTGCTTTGGTTGGCTCCTGCCATCACCGCTGCTGGTACCGAGGAGGATGATTATGTGGGAGATTACGAGGATGAGGTTGATCAACATCGAAACCACGTGCAACCACCAGCACCACAACCACGAGGTCGTCCACATGCAATCATGACCATCTCCTAAGCTGAAATTGAATATTCCACCATTTGAGGGTAGATATGTTCCTGATATATATCTTACTTGGGAGTTAGAAACTGAACAACGATTTACATGTTTACAATATCCCGAGGAGAGACGTGTTCCTGCCATTGTTTGTGCTTTCACTAGCTTTGCATGTGTTTGGTGGTCTCAAACATTGTAGATTATATCCTGCTCCAGCTACTTGGGCTGCTTTGAAAACTGCTATGCGCATCGCTGGTTCCACCATATTATCAACGTGAATTACTTCAAAAATTGCAGCGCTTAAGACAAGGAAAAATTCAGAGAAGAATATTATCGTGAATTACAAACCGCTTGATTAGATGTGGTATTGTTGAGGAGAATGAAGCTATGCTTGCACGCTTTCTCGGGTGGATTAAATAGAGATATTCGCACCATTCTAGACTATAAGGATTATAATAATATCACTGCTTATTCCATCCTGCTTGTAAAGCTGAACGTGAAGTGCAGGATCGACAGCATTGGCGCCGCACTAACTTTTCTCGCAGTCGACCTTCATCATGGACACCACGCATCATCTACTTCCACCGCACCATCACCTCCTTCAGTGCCACCTCCAACCATGATACAATAAAGGTGCACAACCACCACTATCCGCCAAGAGCACACCGCCGGCCTGCACAGTAGCTCTTCTTCTTCCATGGCATCAACAAGGCACACAAGTGATATTATTTGTCGTCATAAGGGAAGAGGACATTTTATGAGAGAATGCAAATCTCAGCGCAGTGATGATTGCTACGAGAATCGTATGAGTCCGCTTAGTGACTATGATGAGGAGACTTTGGCTCTTATTACACATGAGGAACACGGTGGAGATGATTCTCGATCATGAGACACAATACATGGCTGTCAAGATGCCGACAGTATGAATGTTTAGTTGCTCAACGTGTTTTGAGTGTGCAGGTTACACAAGTTGAGCAAAATCGAGGCATAATTTGTTTCATACAAAGGAGTTGTGAAGGAACGCTCTATTCAAGGCCATCATAGATGGAGGGAGCTGCAACAACTTGGCTAGCATGGAGATGGTGGAGAAGCTATCTCTCACCACAAGACCACATCCACATCCTTACTACATCCAATGGTTCAACAACAAGGGCAAGGTTAAGGTAACACGATCGCTCGTGTGCATTTTAGTATCTCTACATATGCTGATTATGTTGATTGTGATGTGGTACCTATGCAAGCATGTTCCTTATTACTTGGTAGACCATGGCAATTTGATAAAAATTCAGACACCATGGTAGAAACAATCAAGATACTCTTGTTCATAAGGATAAAATATTACTTTGCTTCCTATGACTCCGAGTCCATTTTGAAAGATGATATTAATAGAGCTAATAAAGCAAAACAGAGAAAATAAGAGTGAAAATCAGATTGTGGTAAAAGAATTTGAGCAACACATGAAGCCTAATAATAAACCATCTACTGTTGTTTCTAAAATTAAATTGAAAAGTGCATGTTTACTTGCCACCAAATCTGATATTGATGAGCTAGATTTTAGCAAATCTATTTGCTATGCTTTTGTGTGCAAAGAGGCATTATTTTCATTCGAGGACGTGTTTTCCTTCTTTGCCCCCCGCCGTCACTAACATTTTGCAGAGTTCACGACATCTTTCCACAAGAGGTGCCACCGGATTACCACCTATTCAAGGGATTGAGCATCAAATTGACTTAATTTTCGTGCATCATTACCCAACCGTGCACCATACCGCATCAATCCAGAGGAGACGAAGGAGATTATGCGTCAAGTACAGTGAGCTGCTCGACAAAGGTTATATACGCTAATCCCTTAGTCCTTGTGCTGTTCCTATTATTCTAGTGCCGAAAAAGGATGGTACGTCACGATGTGTGTTGATTGTAGAGGCATTAATAATATTACTATTCGTTATCGCCACACTATTCCTAGGCTAGATGATATGCTTGATGAATTGAGTGGCTCTACAATATTCTCCAAAGTTGATTTATGAGTGGATACCATCAAATTCGTATGAAATTGGGAGATGAATGAAAACAGCATTTAAAACTAAGTTTGGATTATATGAGTGGTTAGTCATGCCTTTTGGGTTAACTAATGCACCTAGTACTTTCATGAGATTAATGAACTAAGTTTTACGTGCTTTCATTGGACGATTTGTGGTAGTCTATTTTGATGATATACTGATTTATAGCAAATCTTTGGAAGAACATTTGGAACATTTACGTGTTGTTTTTAATGCTCTACGTGATGCACGCTTGTTTGGTAACCTTGGGAAGTGCACCTTTTGCAATCGACCGAGTGTCTTTTCTTGGCTATGTTGTTACTCCACAGGAATTGAAGTTGATAAAGCCAAGATTGAAGCTATTGAGAGTTGGCCGCAGCCCAAAACGGTCACACAAGTGAGGAGTTTTCTGGCCTCGCTGGATTCTATAGGCGCTGAGAGATTTCAGCACCATTGCTGCACCTCTCAATGAGCTTACAAAGAAGGATGTACCTTTTGTTTGGGGTACCGACAGAAGAAGCCTTCACGGTGTTGAAAGATAAGTTGACACATGCCCTTTACTCCAACTTCCTGATTTTAATAAGACTTTTGAGCTTGAATGTGATGCTAGTGGAATTGGATTAGAGGTGTGTTATTACAAGATGGCAAACCTGTTGTATACTTTTCTCAAAAATTGAGGGCCTAGTCTGAATTATTCTACTTATGATAAAGAATTATATGCTCTTGTTCGGACTTTAGAAACATGGCAACATTATTTATGGCCAAAAGAATTTGTGATACATTCTGATCATGAATCTTTGAAACATCTTAAAAGTCAAGCTAAATGGGTTGAATTCATTGAGACTTTCCCTTATGTCATTAAACACAAGAAGGGTAAAGAAAATGTTATTGCTGATGCATTGTCTCGTCGCTATACTATGCTTTCACAACTTGACTTCAAAATATTTGGTTTGGAGACCATCAAAGATCAATATGTGCATGATGCTGATTTTAAAGATGTATTGCAAAATTGTAATGAAGGAAGAACATGGAACAAGTTTGTCCTTAATGATGGATTTGTGTTCCGTACTAACAAGCTATGCATTCCAGCTAGCTCCGCTCGCCTTTTGTTGTTGCAGGAGGCGATGGAGGAGGACTAATGGGACACTTTGGCGTGAAGAAGACGGAGGACGATTTGCTACACATTTCTTTTGGCCAAAGATGAGACGGATGTTGAGCGCTTTATTGCTCGCTGCACTACATGTCAAAAAGCTAAGTCACGACTCAATCCTCATGGTTTATATATGCCTTTGCCTGCACTCTAGTGTTCCTTGGGAGGATATATCTATGGACTTTGTTTTAGGTTTACCTAGAACAAAGAAGGGAGGGATAGCATATTTGTTGTCGTGGATAGATTCTCAAAATGGCACACTTTATACCATGTCATAAAAGTGATGATGTCATTAATGTTGCTGATTTGTTCTTTCATGAAATTATTCGCTTGCATGGTGTGCCAAATACTATTGTTTCAGATCGTGATACTAAATTTCTTAGCCACTTTTGGAGATGTTTATGGACTAAGTTGGGGACTAAACCGCTTTTTAGTACTACTTGTCACCCCAAACCGATGGACAAATCAAGTAGTCAATAGAACATTGTCTACTATGCTTAGGGCTGTTCTAAAGAATAATAAGAAAATGTGGGAGGAATGCTTGCCTCATATTGAATTTGCTTATAATCGCTCATTGCATTCTACTACTAAGATGTGCCCTTTTGAAGTTGTGTATGGTTTCCTACCTCGCACCTATTGATTTGTTGCCTCTTCCATCTTCGGAGAAGGTTAATTTTGATGCTAAAGAACGTGTTGAATTGATTTTAAAATGCATGAGTTAACTAAGGAAAACATTGAGCGATGAACGCTAAATATAAACTTGCTGGAGATAAGGGTAGAAAACATGTTGTGTTTGCACCGAGATCTTGTTTGGTTACATTTATGTAAGGATAGATTTCCGATTTGCGCAAATCAAAGCTAATGCCACGTGTTGCTGGTCCCTTTAAAGTGTTGGAGAAAGTAAATGATAATGCATATAAACTTGAGCTGCTCGCAGATTTTGGGGTTAGTCCCACTTTTAACATTGCAGATTTGAAGCCATATTTGGTGAGGAAGATGAACTTCCGTCGAGGACGACTTCATTTCAAGAAGGGAAGATGATGAGGACATCAATACCATTGTTACACCCACAACCCCGCCGCTATACATACCGGACCAATTACTAGAGCTCACAAGACGCCAACTAAATTACTGTGTACTTTCGCTTGGTAATGATTCTAATGTTCATGAGAATATGATGCTGCTTAAATTGGATACATTTGTTTTGCTTACAAATGAAGGGCCTAGTTTGGAGAAGGATGAACATTGGAGCAAGAACAAGCATGGAGATGATGGCATGCTAAGGGGACAAGAACGGAGTTACAAGTGATGATTTCAGACTTTGAAGCCACCATAATGAGTGCATGAAGCCTTGGACGAAATATACAAGATGCCACTTCATAAATTTCTGTTCAGAGGCTATTCTAGGTGTCATGTCACCTTATTATTGGGCCAGGCCCATGTAATTTCGAAATACATAAGTATAGGCTATTTTAGAGTCCGATGTGTGGGGAAACAAGAGATAGGGTTAGTTTCGACCCTCCACCAAGGGCCACGAAATTCACCCCTCTTCCTCCATATATACAGCCCTTAGGGCACCATTTAGACTTTGGGTTTTGTTTAGATTAAAAGTTCGCCATAGCTGCAACTTCGCTGCATTTCGCTTGTGTTCAACGACTGCATAAAGGCGCCACAGTAACCCCACCTTGATCAATAAAGCTTTCATCTTATATTCGCAATATCTAGATTGCAATCTCAGCTTGCTTGTTCTTCGCTTGCTCGCAGGAAATAGACTCGTGGTCGTTGATCGTGTTCGGCGTGGGTCAATAACCTCTCGAGTTGGTTTAGCGATTGCTAAGGCGCTCGATCGTCCTCGCATCGCTCAGAAGTCGGATCGCCAAAGTCGACTTCAAAGAAAGCATTAAATCCACCATCTCATCGAAAGACGGACACCTTTGCTCTATCATACATCGTGGATGAGCAAAGGCTCTCGACACACAAATATGAGCTAATCCAATGCTAAGTCTCAAAGGAGGAGAGGTCATCAACATGGACACCCTTGAAGAGACAACAAAACCCAAGAAACCACTTTATCAACGCCTAAAAGTGCATTTTTCAAGTTGGCATAAAGATTTTCCTTTCTTGAGTGTTTGCAAAACAAGCTTAACTTGATCAAGATGCTCTTTCATGGTTTTGCTAAACACAAGAATATCATCAAGTAAACCACAACAAAGATTCCAATGTATGGACGAAGTACATGATGCATGAGACGCATAAAAGTTCCGGAGCTCCGACAAACCCATAGGCATAACCAACCACCATATAGGCCAAATTTGGTTTCGAAGAAGTTTTCCATTCATCACCCTCATGAATGCGGATTTGATAATAGCCACTTTTAAGATCAATTTTGAGAAAAGTTGGCTCCACTAAGTTCATCAAGCATATCATCTAAGCGAGGAATGGGATGTCTATAGCGCATGTTGATGGCATTTATGGGTCTACAACGGAACACAAGCGGAAAGTTCCATCGAGCTTAGGCACAAGTATAACGGAACGCACAAGGGCTTAAGCTTTCACGTAGATGACCGCTTGTCGATTAGTTGTTGTACTTGCCGCTGAATCTCCTTGGTTTCTTCGGATTGACGCGTAGGGGGCTTTGTTTGGGAGTGGCGCCCGGATGAGGTCGATTCGATGCTCAATGCCTCAAGAGGAGGTAGACCCGACGTAGCTCATCGGGGAAAACGCCTTGAAATTCCTCAAAAGAGATTGAAACACCAAAGGTAGCACATGAGTGGTGTTAATTTTGGTTCTCCATCCTTGCACACAAGGACAAAGCATCACACTGATGGGTTCTCACACACTTCTCTCATCTCATGTTTGGTGGCTAATAGTATGAGGTTTTTCTCTCTAGGCTAAGAGGCGCCAAATTTGGCTTGTGGCTCTCACTCACTTTTTTGGTGGCTCACTTTCTCACTCTTCTCTTTGGTTGGTGGCTTGTTTGTCGGCTATCACTTGACTAGGAGACATGGGTCGAGGACATATTCTTTGCCTTTCATCTTGAAGTTATAGTGGTTTGTACGCCCATTGTGGTAGACACCACTACGAATTACCATGGTCGCACCAGGAGAAGGTGGCAAACGGTCATTGGGACCACATCACACCCAAAGTGTCCTCATATGCACCTATTTTGAAGGATACTTGGACCAAAGATGCTCAACTCAGATAGTGCCTGGAGTCACTTAGCCATTGAACCTTGTAGGTGGATGCTTCTTCTTGACCAATTGGAGCTTGGAGCATAGTTCTTTTCGCTTGCTGTTGTGGCAACTACCTCCATCGATGATGACCTTAACGAAGCGCCCATTGATGCCGCCTTGTGTGGAAGATGTGGCATCTTTGATCTTCTTCTTGTTGATGTTGAAGTGTCAAGACCTTGAGACAACAAGAGCGGGCTCAGATTCTTCATCACAAAAGACTTAATCATCTTCATCCTCGCTGATGCGCCATGCATGGCCACTTGCTCAATAGCGCCCATTTCATCTTCACCATTGAGTCAGAGGTGCCATCGCTGCTGAGTATCATGGTGCGCTTGTTGGTGCATTCATATGACTTGTGGCCCTACCGCAAGTAAAACACTTGAACGAGCTTGTCTTGACGGGTCTCATCTGGTTGAGTAGATGATGAAGCACGCTTTGGAGTTGCTTGTAGTAGGAGGAGGACGACTTGAACTTGTAGAAGCTTGTAACTTGACTTGTCGCCGTTGTCTTGGAGAAGGCTTGGTTGATGTCGGTTGGAGTAGTTGTAGAAGCTTGGTTGTTGGAGAAGTCGATGTCTTGGATGAGTACTTGATGCATTTGAAGTCATCTTGTACTTGATTGCCCGCCTTTGTAGCTTGATGCACGAGCTCAATGAGGTTGGAGTAGGGTTGAAGTCGGCGATCTTCTTGATGGGATGGTTGAGTCCATTCAAGAATCGTGCCATTGTTTGCTCATCATCCTCCCGTGACATTGGCTCAATCATGGCAATCTCCATTTCATTGTAGTATTCTTCAACACTCTTTGTTCCTTGCTTGAGGAGTTGTAGTTTCTTGAAGAGATCACGGTTGTAGTAGGTGTGGGCACAAAGCGTGCTCTCATGACATCCTTCATTTGAGCCCAAGTGGTGATTGAGGTTCACTCTCTGCTTGTCGGCGCTTAAAGTACTTGTTCCCACCATATGAGCACATAGTCTTGGAACTCAAGTGATGCCATAGCGCATCTTCTTCTCTTCCCTCATAGTTGTGCAAACGAAGATTTTGTCGACCTTTCAATGCCCATGAGAGGTACTCGGATCATTGCTTCCGCTGAACTTGGGCATTGTAAACTTGAGCTTGCCATAACGTTGTTCTTCATTGTGTTGAGGTCGATGTTGATGATGACGTTTGACGTGGAGGGTAATCATCCCGATAGAGGCAAAGGTGTCCTGCCTTCGATGAGATGGTGGATTTCGATGGTTGAAGTCGATTTTGACAATCCGACTCACGAACGGCGAGGACGCCGCGCTTTAGCAATCGCTAAACCAACTCCAAGAGGTTATCACCACGCGGAGCACCGCATCAACTCGACCACGAAGGTCTGCTTCCGCGAGCAAACGAAGAACAAGCAAGAAACTGAGATTGCAACTGGATATTGCTAATATAAGATGAAAGCTTTATTGATCAAGGTGGGGTTCTGTGACGCTTTGTCCGGTCGCTGAACACAAACGGCACGCCAAGTTGCAGCTATGGCTAACTTTTTAATCTAAACAAAACCCAGAGTCTAAACGGTGCCCTAAGGGCTGTATATATGGAGGAAGAGGGGTGAATTTCGTGGCCCTTGGTGGAGGGGTCCAAACTAACCCATCTCTTGTTTCCCCACACATACGGACTCTAAAAATAGCCTATACTAATGTATTTTTGAAATTACATGGGCTCTGCTCAATAATAAGGTGACGAAGCACCTAGAATAGCCTCCGACGAAATTTATGAAGTGGCATCTTGTATATTTCGTCCAAGGCTTCATGCACTCATTATGGTGGCTTCAAAGTCCTGAAATCATCACTTGTAACTCCATTCTTGTCCTCTTGCGATGCCATCATCTCCATGCTTGTTCTTGCTCCAATGTTCATTCTTCTCCAAGTTAGGCCCTTCATTTGTAAGCAAAACAAATGTATCCAATTTAGGCAGCATCATATTCTCATGAACATTAGAATCATTACCAAGAAATGAAAGTACTCGTAATTTAGTTGGCGCGCGAGCTCTAGTAATTGGTCCAAGATTATAGCAAAGGGCAGTGGGTGTAACAATGGTATTGATGTCCTCATCATCCTCCCCTTCTTGAAATGAAGTCTTCCTCGACGGAAGTTCATTTTCCTCACCCAAATATGGCTTCAAATCTGCAATGTTAAAAGTGGACTAACCCCAAAATCTGCAGCAGCTCAAGTTTATATGCATTATCATTTACTTTCTCCAACACCTTAAAGGGACCAGCAAGACGTGGTATTAGCTTTGATTTGCGCAAATCAGAAATCTATCCTTACGCAAATGTAACCTAACAAGATCTCCGTGCAAACACAACATGTTTTCTACCCTTATCTCCAAAGAAGTTTATATTTAGCATCATACGCCAATGTTCTCCTTAGTTAACTCCATGCATTTTTAAAATCAATTCAGCACGCTTTTAGCATCAAAATTAACCTTTCTCCAAGATGGAAGAGGCAACAAATCAATAGGTGCACGAGGTAGGAAACCATACACAACTTCAAAAGGGCACATCTTAGTAGTAGAATGCAATGAACGATTATAAGCAAATTCAATATGAGGCAAGCATTCCTCCCACATTTTCTTATTATTCTTCAAAACAGCCCTAAGCATAGTAGACAATGTTCTATTGACTACTTCAGTTTGTCCATCACTTTAGGGTGACAAGTAGTACTAAAAAGCGTTTAGTCCCCAACTTAGCCCATAAACATCTCCAAAAGTGGCTAAGAAATTTAGTATCACGATCTGAAACAATAGTATTTGGCACACCATGCAAGCTTAATAATTTCACTAAAGAACAAATCAGCAACATTAATAAAGATCATCGCTTATGACATGGTATAAAGTGTGCCATTTTCGAGAATCTATCCACGACAACAAATATGCTATCCTCCCTTCTTTGTTCTAGGTAAACCTAAAACAAAGTCCATAGATATATCCTCCCAAGGAACACTAGGTACAGCAAAGGCATATATAAACCATGAGGATTGAGTCGTGACTTAGCTTTTTGACATGTAGTGCAGCTAGCAACAAAACGCCAACATCCTGGCCTCATCTTTGGCCAAAAGAAATGTGTAAGTACGCCCTCCGCCTTCTTTACGCCAAAGTGTCCCATTAGTCCTCCTCCATGTGCCTCCCAACAACAAAAGACGAACGGAGCTAGCTGAATGCATAGCTTGTTAGCACGGAACACAAATCCATCATTAACGCATAAACTTGTTCCATGTTCTTCCTTCTTTACAATTCTGCAATACATCTTTAAAATCAGCATCATGCACATATTGATCTTTGATGGTCTCCAAACCAAATATTTTGAAGTCAAGTTGTGAAAGCATAGTATAGCGATTTAGACAATGCATCAGAATAACATTTTCTTTACCCTTCTTGTGTTTAATGACATAAGGGAAAGTCTCAATGAATTCAACCCATTTAGCATGTCTACGATTCAGTTTAGCTTGACTTTTAATATGTTTCAAAGATTCATGATCGTAATGTATAACAAATTTTTGGGCCATAAATAATGTTGCCATGTTTCTAAAGTCCAACAAGAGCATATAATTCTTTATCATAAGTAGAGTAATTCAGACTAGGCCCACTCAATTTTTCGTAAAAGTATGCAACAGGTTTGCATCTTGTAATAACACACCTCCTAATCCAATTCCACTAGCATCACATTCAAGCTCAAAAGTCTTATTAAAATCGTGAAGTTGGAGTAAAGGAGCATGTGTCAACTTAGCTTTCAATACCGTGGAAGGCTTCTTCCGTATGGTACCCCAAACAAAAGGCACATCCTTCTTGTAAGCTCATTGAGAGGTGCAGCAATGGTGCTGAAATCTCTCACAAAACGCCTATAGAAACCAGCGAGGCCAAGGAAACTCTCACTTGTGTGACCGCTTTGGCATGCGCCAACTCTCAATAGCTTCAATCTTGGCTTTATCAACTTCAATTCCCCGTGAGTAACAACATAGCCAAGAAAAGATACTCGGTCGGTGCAAAAGGTGCACTTCCTAAGGTTACCAAACAAACGTGCATCACGAGAGCATTAAAAACAGCACGAAATGTTCCAAATGTTCTTCCAAAGATTTGCTATAAATCAAGATATCATCAAAATAGACTACCACAAATCGTCCAATGAAAGCACGAAACTTCGCTCATTAATCTCATGAAAGTACTAGGTGCATTAGTTAACCCAAAAGGCATGACTAACCACTCATATAATCCAAACTTAGTTTTAAATGCTGTTTTCCATTCATCTCCCAATTTCATACGAATTTGATGGTATCCACTACGCAAATCAACTTTGAGAATATTGTAGAGCCACCAATTCATCAAGCATATCATCTAGCCTAGGAATAGGGTGACGATAACTAATAGTAATATTATTAATGCCTCTACAATCAACACACACACGTGACGTACCATCCTTTTTCGCACTAGAATAATAGGAACAGACAAGGACTAAGGGATTCGCAGATATAACCTTTGTCGAGCAGCTCCTCGACTTGACGATAATCTCCTTCGCCTCCTCCGGATTGGTACGGATGGCACGGTTGGTAATGATGCACCGAATTAAGTCAATTTGATGCTCAATCCTCCAATAGGTGGTAATCCTGGCACGCCTTGTGGAAAGACGCAATGAACTCCCAAAATGTTAGTGACAATTAGGGGCAAAGAGGAAGGCACGCCCTCGAATGAAAATAATGCCTCTTTGCACAAAAAGCATAGCAAATAGATTTGCATAAAATCTAGCTCATCAATATCGATTTGTGGCAAGTAAACATGCACTTTTCAATTTAATTTCAAGCAACAAGAGATGGTTTATTATTAGGCTTCATGTGTCGCTCAAATTCTTTTGCCACAATCTGATTTTCACTCTTATTTTTCTCCTGCTTTTGCTTTATTAGCTCTATTAATATCATCTTTCAAAATGGACTCTCAGGAGTCATAGGAAGCAAAGTAATATTTTTATCCTTATGAACAAGAGTATATCGATTGTTTCTACCATGGTGTACAGAATTTTTATCAAATTGCCATGGTCTACCAAGTAACAAGGAACATGCTTGCATAGGTACCACATCACAATCAACATAATCAGCATATGTAGAGATACTAAAATGCACACGTAACAAGACGTGTTACCTTAACCTTGCCGCCGTTGTTGAACCATTGGATGTAGTAAGGATGTGGATGTGGTCTTGTGGTGAGAGATAGCTTCCCACCATCTCCATGCTAGCTGTTGTTGCAGCTCCCTCCATCTATGATGACGCTAATAGAACGCTCCTTCACAACTCCCTTGTATGGAACAAATTATGCCTCTGATTTTGCTCAGCTTGTAACCTCGCACACTCAAAACACGCTGAGCAACTAAACATTCATACCTGCCAAGATCTTCAAAGAGCCATGTATTGTGTCTCATGGTCGTAATCATCTCCACCGTGTTCCTCATGTGTAATAAGAGCCAAAGTCTCCTCATCATAGTCACTAGCGGACTCATACCCACCATCCTCAAGAGCAATCATCACACGCTGAGATTTGCATTCTCTCGCAAATGTCCTCTTCCTTACAACGACGACAAATAATATCACTTGTGTGCCCTGCTGACGCCATGGAAGAAGAAGAGCTCTGTGCAGGCCCGTGTGTGCTTCTTGGCGATAGTGGTGGTTGTGCCCGCTTGTATCACGGTGTGGAGGTGGCAATCAAGGAGGTGATGGTGCAAAGGAAGTAGATGATGCACGTGGTGTCCATGATGAAGGTCGACTGCAGAAAGTTAGTGCCGCCAATGCCTCACGATCTCAAGACTTCACGCTCAAATTTTACAAGCAAGATGGAATAAACGAAAGGATATTATTATAATCCTTATAGTCTAGAATGGTCTGAATATCTCTATTTAATCCACCCATAAAACGCAAGCATAGCTTCATTCTCTCAACAATACCACATCTAATCAAGCCAGCTTTGTAATTCCCGATAATATTCTTCCACAGAATTTTTACCTTGTCTTAAGCGCTGCAATTTTTTGAAGTAATTCACGTTGATAATATGGTGGAACCCAACGAGCACGCATAGCAGTTTTCAAAGCAGCCCAAGTAGCTGAACAGATATAATCTACAATGTTCACTCACCAAACACATGCAAAGCTAGTGAAAGCACAAACAGCAGCAGAACACATCTCTCCTCGTGATATTGTAAACATGTAAATCGTTGTTCAGCTTTCTAACTCCCAAGTAAGATATATATCAGAATATATCTACCTCAAATGGTGGAATATTCAATTTCAGTTTAGGGAGATGGTCATGATCTCTGCACTGAGGGGAGCCCTAACATTGCCATTATTTGCATGTGGACGACCTGGTGGTTATGGTGCTGGTGGTTGCACGAAGTTCGATGTTGATCAACCTCATCCTCGTAATCCCCCACATAATCATCCTCCTCGGTACCAGCAGCAGCAGAAGGAGCCAAAGAAGCACCAACAGCAGAGCAGCTGCACCAGAATTTTGTCCTCGCTCAATAGGAACACGCCGAGCCTGGCCCATACCGATTCGAAGGGGCGAGTTGTTGTCGCAGCAGAGGTGCGATAGGTGCAGCCAGCGTGGTTGTTGTTGTGGAAAACGCCAAAGCAATTCATCAAACTTACTATCAAGCTTTGTTTCAAACGCCTTCTCAATGCCATCTATCTTCTCCATGGCCTCACAAATCTGTTTAGCACATCTTGCACCTGTCCAATCATCATTTGCTGAAATTTATCATGTAGCTGCTTGTTCGCAAAGTTCTCCCAATCAGTCTCATCGGCTTGTGATCCTGCCATGGTTAGAAAGAATAGAAACACACAAGAATATGATCCACAGACTACTAAGAAGTGGTGGTGGTATCACAAACCCGCAGCAAATCTCAAATTTACCAGCCCACCAGCAGCAGTGGTGAACGCAAACCGCTAGAAGTCAAAACTCAAAGCTTGATATAGCGATTATTGTGGAGAATCAAACGACGACGAGATGTATGTGGAGCTGAAGGCTTATAATATGGTAAAAAAAGGTCAAGAATAATCAATTCAGAGATGCAAAGTTGAATAAACGCCAACGACGCAGATTGCAGCTGGTCCTAGGCTAGACCGCTAGAGACGCGAGCCTAGAACACTAACAAAATCACGCGGCTGCACGAGACAAGGGAAAAGCACACTCGGAATTTTTTTTTTTCGCCTTTTTTTTTGCGCTGCTTTTTTTTGCGCTGCTTTTTTTTTTTTACTAGAGCTCACAAGACGCCAACTAAAATTACCAGTACTGCTTCTTGGTAATGATTCTAATGTTCATGAGAATATGATGTCGCCTAAATTGGATACATTTGTTTTGCTTACAAATGAAGGGCCTAGCTTGGAGAACGATGAACATTGAGCAAGAACAAGCATGGAGATGATGGTATGCTAAGGGGGACAAGAACGGAGTTACAAGGATGATTTCAGGACTTTGAAGCCACCATAATGAGTGCATGAAGCCTGACGAAATATACAAGATGCCACTTCATAAATTTCATCTCCAGAGGCTATTCTAGGTGCTCATTACCTTATTATTGGGCAGCATCCATGTATTTTCCAGATTGCAATCTTAGTTTCTGTTGTTCATTTTGCTCGCAGGAAATAGACCTCGTGGTCGTTGATCGTGTTCGCGTGGTCAATAACCTCTGAGTTGGTTTAGCGATTACAGGCGCTGACGCCCTCGCACGTCAGAAGTCGATCACAAAGTCAACTTCCACCAAAGCTAAATCCACCATCTCATCAAAGATCGTGACACCTCCTTTATCGTCAGAGGTTCACCTCTTGCTTGTCGGGCCAAGGATTTGTTCCCACCATATGAGCACATAGTCTTGGAACTCATGATGCATAGCGATCTTCTTTTCTTCATCATAGTTGTGCAATCGAAAGATTTTGTCGACCTTCAATGCCCAGAGGTATTCTTCGGGATCATTGGTTCCATTGAGCTTGGGCATTGTGAACTTGAGCTGCCATAGCGCTGTTGTTCTTCATTGTGTTGAGGTCGATGTTGATGATGCATGCTCTTGACGTGAGGGTGATCATCCTCATGTCTGTTTGGCGAGGAGGAAGTCCATGATCAACTTGCTTTTTGTCGACCGGAGGTTGAGGATGTTTGAGGAGCTTGACGCTATACGCCGGATGGTAGTTCCTCTCTTGTATTTCTTCTAAATGCTTCCTCTTGATTGCGCCTTTTGCGATCAAGCGTTGGCGTAGAGCTCGAAGGATGTCTTGCTGCCCGCCTCAAGAGCTTGTGCTTCGTTGTTGTTGTTGAAGACGTGGAGCCTCACGCCTTGTTGCTCTTGGTGTAGGCCGTTTGTTCTTGTTGGTGGCGAAGACGTTGTCGCTCTTGAGCTTGAGCAAACGCCATTTGGCTCGATTGAGGACGAGGAACTTTTCATCAACTTGCTCTTGGAGATTCTTGTCGTAGCGGTTGCGTAGATGCATGATCTGCCTTTGACGCTGCTGCCGACGTAAGAATGTTCATGACGGTGTACTTGTGTCGGAGAAGGAGTCGCCGAGTGGCGATTTGAGTGGGCTCCGCCTTGAGTGTGAAGAGGTAAGCACCGTTCACCAACAAGGCGCGGATCTCGGCCCATTCTTGCATCTTTCTTGTGCGCATGAGCTTTTGTTGTCGGTAATCTCGTAACGCTTCTCGAGAGTCGCAAGTCGGTGGAGAGGTTGTCGATGCGCTCGCCATTGCTTGTTGCCTTGGATGGAGAGCTCGCTATGCCGCCAAAGAGGTGGCTCTTGGTGACGATGATGACATGTCGTCGTCTTTGCTTTACAAGAGTGGATTTGTAGAAGAACTGGCCTATCCATCATTTCAAACAAATTGTGAGTGGTAGAAGGAGAAGAATGAATACCAATGTACCTTTGACCGGTTGAAGATGAATCAAGTTCACTCAAATGCGGACAATGAACTAGCACTATTGGTACCGATCCTTGTCGATTCTCCCACCTACACAAGTAAAAGCTTTTGGTGGAGCTTGGTTAGATGGTGGCACAAAATTGATTGCAATCGTAGCTTGACTCAAAATGTTGAAGAAGATTCGCAACGATATGCAACAAGTAGACCAAGCAAGTGGTGGTACTTGAACACACGCAAAATAGATAAATGGATTGTGCAGTAAAATGAGCCAAAATGTGGAATCCACGAAATGCTCTTGTTGCACAATACTAGAGAGACGCTAGCACGATTGCATAATAGGCGGATACGGAGCTTGTGCACAACCTACTAGGCAAAATGCAACGATCTCTATCCCAAGTATGCTATATGTATGGTATATCGGTGCAATGATCCAAGATGATCTTATGACAATCTTAATGTTGTATGATGCTATGCTTATTGCTTATAAGCTTTTTGCTTATCTTTCCTCTTTGCTTAAAAGCTTGAGTGGCTCTTTCTTTTTGAGCTCTTTTCTTATGCAAACTTGATTTAACTAAGATAGCAATTGTGTATGTATGGCGACAACTTTGTGACAATAAGTTGATTCCGAGATATGCACCTCAAAGGTATGTGATATGGTGTATGCAACTAATGCACAAGTCACGCTGTCGGCAATACTCAATGGCTAGTCTCGTGGGTACAACGCAAAAGATGGTATATGATGGCTATCAATGCAATTGCAAGGTATGACAAAGATGTCGTCGATGTTACCGTTCAGAAGCGAAGATGAGTAATCACCAAAGTGAGCGTTGTTGTTGATGTCACACAGCGCCTAAATAATAACACAAGAGGACACGGAAATTCACTCAAATTGTCGAACTCAAAATCAATGGTAGTAACGGAGGTTGAGTCTTGGGTTTGGCAAGTGGAAATGGTGGTGGATAGGTGGAGGATGTATGGATGTGGATGGTGGAGGTGGATGGTGGACCCACTGCAGCTTCAGCAGAGAAGCCGGATGATCCGCCAGATCCTGATGATCCGATGTCCGGATGATCCGGACTTGGTCCGATGATCCGGTGTCAACCACGCACGGAAGGACTCAAACGGGAGAAATTTGACATTTCGGATTTTGGGTGGATTTCAAGGGGAGAAGGTGGGAAACACAAGATCCACAGTTACACAATCGAATCCACCGGATCAAAAACAACAAAACATCATCAAAACCAACAAATCACAAAAATTTTGGGGTATTTTTGTGATTTTCGGTTTTAGGACTAAAACAATAAAATCAAGCTAGAAATCACGGGTAGGCTCCAAAAACGGATCAACGTGGGCTCATGATACCATATGATGTAGAGTGGAACCCTAATTGCCGATCCATGTTTGAAGGATCCTACGGGGAAAACACGAAGAACACGCTGAAGCACGAGAGGAAATCACGGAAGAACGAGAGACACTCAACCGACAAGAGATCAATCACACAAGGTCTAGATCATCGGGCTAACGAGTGATACATGGTCCAAAATCAACAAAGGAAAGATACAAAGGTAGTCGTTTTTCTCCGAGAGGAGGTCTTGAATCCACGAGGATCTTCCCAGATAGGGGTCTTGAATCTGGGATCTTTCCTAGACGGAGGTCCCGATTCCGCGGGAGAAGTACCCGCGATGAGCAAAGGCTCTCACACAAATATGAGCTAATCCAATGCTAAGTCTCAAAGGGAGGAGAGGGGTCCGGTATAGAGTCCGGGGCGGTACATGGGCTCACTTAACACGCGATGTGTAAGCGGCCGCCGGATGATCCGGACGAGGGTCCGGATAATCCTGCTGGGTCCGGATGATCCGGACGGATGAGCGGGGCCTTGTAGGTGGCGCGACGCCGATGTCCGGCCAGGTCCGCCGTCCCGGCGGGTCCGATGATCCGGCGGCCGATGATCCGCTTCGAGAGAGCCGCTTTCGTCGTCAGAGCCGATCGTTCGACCGTCCGGATCATCCGCCTGGCTCCGGATCATCCGCCTCCGTCGGATCATCCGCCTTCGGTCCTTGTTGCTTTCCTTCCGCTTTCACGCATGCCTTTGCCAAGTTCTCCTTTTTAGCTTTTCATGGTCAACTCTCGTCTCGAAAGTATGCATAGGGTATCCGCTTGAGGTAGTAACCATGTCTCATGAATCAAGGGAGTTGTGAGAGGATTGATGTCACCGGTTTCAAGAGCTCTTGCACAGCCAGCCATCGGTCCTGTGGTGTTGATGTAGAGTCCATGGGGATGATGAACGATGCTCGTGATCAATATTTCTACACCGTATACGACGCTTCTCGTAATCGCTACTCAATATTCGAGTTACTTGACACCGCTGGTTGCCGATCACCGCCGGCAGATGGTAAGAACTTGTAAGACATTGATATTTGCTTTATCTGAGCGCTTTTGCCACCACATCCAAGTAGATATAGGAACATTATTTTGATTTTGTTTTGTTCTACTAATCATGACAGATCCAGAGTCAATTCATGGGCTGTCGATCGGGAGACATGCCACCACCTATGCAAATACCACAACCGGCCACGAGAGGTGCACAATATCCAAATGCACATGATCAGGATGAGGACATCAATACCATTGTTACACCATACAGCCCCCGCCGCTATACATACCGGACTAATTACTAGAGCTCACAAGACGCCAACTAAATTACTGTGTACTTTCGCTTGGTAATGATTCTAATGTTCATGAGAATATGACGCTTAAATTGGATACATTTGTTTTGCTTACAAATGTAGGGCCTAGCTTGGAGAAGGATGAACATGGAGCAAGAACCAGCATGGAGATGATGCGTAAGGGGACAAGAATGGAGTTACAAGTGATGATTTCAGGACTTTGAAGCCACCATAATGAGTGCATGAAGCCTTGGACGAAATATATGCCACCATAAATTTCGGCCCAGAGGCTATTCTAGGTGTCAAGGCCACCTTATTATTGGGCCAGCCCATGTAATTTGGAAATACATTAGTATAGGCTATTTTAGAGTCCGATGTGTGGGGAACAAGAGATAGGGTTAGTTTCGACCCTCCACCAAGGGCCACGAAATTCACCTCTTCCTCCATATATACACCCTTAGGGCACCGCTAGACTTGGGTTTTGTTTAGATCAAAAGTTCGCCATAGCTGCAACTTCGCAGATTGCTTGTGTTCAATCTACTGCATTAAAGGCGCCACAAACCCACCTTGATCAATAAAGCTTATCTTATATTCGCAATATCCGATTGCAATCTCAGTTTCTTGTTCTTCGCTTGCTCGCAGGAAATAGACCTCGTGGTCTGGTTGATCGTGTTCGCCGCGGGTCAATAACCTTTGAGTTGGTTTAGCGATTAAGGCGCGACGCCCTCAAGACGTCAGAGTCGATCACAAAGTCGACTTCCACCAAAGCTTAAATCCACCATCTCATCGAAAAGACGGACACCAAACCTCTATCAAGTGGTATCAGATTTCCGTGTTGCTTCGGTGAGATTTTATGCTTTTTCGAAGTTTAGATCGAAGTTCATACCTACATACCAAAAAAGCCAAAAAATTAGGTTAGGTCATCATATCCAAACCAATCAGCCTTTGCATAATCTTTTTCTCAGATTTGCGCTTGTTGAATTTGCGTTGCATCGCCGTGTCTAGTTGCGGGTCTTAGAGTCTAGTCTTTTAGAGTTTCGAAGTTCGGGTCATAAGTTGTCACTACCGCCGCACCATCATCATCGCCTCGCCATCTACCACCACCGCTTATCCGCCTCGCTTGAACCAGATCCATATACCACCACCGCCTATATACCACCACCGCTGCTATACCACCACCATATATCCACCACCAACCGAAGTTCCTTGCGATTCGACGGTTTTCGATCCATCTATCTCCGATTCGTGTTTCGTCCGAGTAGGTTTCGATTCCAGCAATTTGTCATTCAGAAGAGGTTGGTTTCCAAAAAAAAAGAGACTGAAACCACCTCCGCTTAGGCCCAAAATTTTCCAAAAACGCACGGATAAAAAAATTCTCGCTATCCTATTTTTAGGTGTTTTTTCGACCCGCTTCCAGCTTTTGGGTCCGGCAAATAAAAAAAAAAATTGGTCGAAAAATTTTGCGCCCATCCCGCTACCGACCTGGGAAGAGTTTTGAGACACTGCCACTATAGTGATTTTTCGAAAAAAAAGAGTACAAAAAAAAAGAGCGAAAAAAGAGCGAAAAAAATTCAGAGTGTGCTTTTCCTTGTTTACGCAGCAGCGCAAGGATTTTGTTAGTGTTCTAGGCTCGCCTCTAGCACGGTTCAGCCTAGGACCAGACAGCATCGTCGCTGAGCGCTTATTCAACTTTGCATCTCCGAATTGATTATTGTCAATCTTTTTGCTACCATATTATAAGCCTTCCCAGCCCACATACATCTACCGTATGCTTGATTCTCCCTCGTAATCGCCATAGCCAAGCTTTGAGAGTTTTGACTACAACTGCCGATCACCACCCTCGCCGGGTAAGAACTGTAAGAATTTGAGATTTGCTTCACGGATTTGTGATCGTTCACCACACCACCATCACCACTTCCTAGTAGTCTCAGAGGATCATATTCTTGTGTGTTTCTATTGCTGCTAACCATGGCAGGAACACAGCCGATGAGACTGATTGGGGAGAACCTCGACAAACAAACAGCTACATGATAAGTTTCAAGAAATGATGATGGACAGTGCAAGATGTGGTAAAATGATTTGACGAGGCCATGGAGAAGATAGATGGCATTGAGAAGACGTTGAAACAAAGCTTGATAGCAAGTTTGATGAATTGCTCGCTTTCCACAACCATCACGGGCTGCACCTATCGTGACCTCAAGAACGACAACAACTATGCCCCCTTCCTAATCAAAGATGGACGAGCCAATTGGTTCCTATTGAGCAGACAAAATTCCTGTGCCATTACATCGTTGGTGCTTCTTTGGCCTCACTCGCTGCCGGTACCGATGAGGATGATTATGTGGAAGATTACGAGGATGAGGTTGATCAACATCGTAACTAACCACCAGCACCACAAACCAGTCGCCCACATGCAAATAATGGCAATGTTAGGGCCCTCAGTACGATCATGACCATCTCCCTAAACTGAAATTGAATATTCCACCATTTGAGGGTAGATATGTTCTGATATATATCTTACTTGGGAGTTAGAAACCAACAACGATTACATACATGTTTACAATATCCCGAGGAGACGTGTTCCTCGCCATTGTGCTTTCACTAGCTTTGCATGTGTTTGGTGGTCCGAACATTGTAGATTATATCCTGCTCCACCTACTTGGTATGCTTTGAAAACTGCTATGCGACTATGGTTCCACCATATTATCAACGGAATTACTTCAAAAATTGCAGCGTTAAGACAAGGAAAAATTCTGGAAGAATATTATCGTGAATTACAAACTGGCTTGATTAGATGTGGTATTGTTGAGGAGAATGAAGCTATGCTTGCACGTTTTCTCGGGTGGATTAAATAGAGAGATTCAGACCATTCTAGACTATAAGGATTATAATAATATCACTGCTTATGCCATCTTGCTTGTAAAGCTGAACGTGAAGTGCGGATCGATGTATTGGCGCCGCATAACTTTTCTGTGCTCCACTTCATCGTGGACACCACGCTGCATCATCTACTTCACTCGCACCATCACCTCCTGTGCCAACTCCAACCTTGATACAAGAAAGGGCACAACCACCACTATCCGCCAAGAGCACACCCGCTGGCCTGCACAGAGCTTTCTTCTTCCATGGCCAACAGTAAGGCACACAAGGATATTATTTGTCGTCAGTGTAAGGAAGAGGACATTTTAGCAGAGAATGCAAATCTTGTGATGATGATCATATCGAGGATGGTGGTGAGTCCGCTAGTGACTATGATGAGAGACTTTGGCTCTTATTACACATGAGGAACACGTGGAGATGATTCTGATCATGAGACACAATACGTCATGAAGATGCCGACAGTATGAATGTTTAGTTGCTCTGGCCAAAAGTAGTTCTTGGAGAGCGGCAAAGTCTTGTCGCTGTAAAGTGTCCCATGAGTCCACCTCCATGAGCCTCTTGCAAAAGTAGCAAACGAAGAGAAGACTCGGTATGCAAAGTTTGTTAGCTCTCATAAGATAACCATCCTTGAGGTAATATTGTTCCAAGATGTATGCTCAAACATTTAGCATAATTAGGTGCAAAAGATGTATCACTAGCATACAAATTTTTATGTGCTCAAAGCCAATAACATTCAACTCAAGTTGGGGACAAGCGGCATATGCGAAAGTGCATCGGCAACTACATTTTCCTTGCCCTTAATGTACTTGATCACATATGGAAAAGATTCAATAAATTCACTCCATTTGGCATGACGCTTGTTCAATTTAGTTTGACCTTTAAGTACTTAAGCTGCTTCATGATCGGTATGGATGACAAACTCATGAGGTCTAAGATAATGTTCCCAAACATGGAGGACACGCACTAAAGCATACAATTCTTTGTCATACACGGATAGTTAAGTTGAGCACCGGAGAGTTTTTCACTAAAATAAGCAATGACTCGCTTTTTCTTGCATTAAAACTCCGCCAATTCCGTACCACTTGCATCACAATGGACCTCAAAAGTTTTGTCAAAATTGGGCAAAGCAAGAATCGAGCAGAGCAAAGACTTGAGCTCATCAAAAGCGCTTGATTGCAAAGGTCCCCAAACAAAAGGAGTATTCTTCACTCAAAGCATGCAAAGGAGCTGCAATGGTGCTAAAGTTTTCACAAATCGACGATAAAAACTCATGAGACCAAGGAAACTTCGACTTGTTGCAAATTGGGGTTGGGGCCAAGTTTTAATTGCTTTGATCTTAGTCAACATGGACACCTTGAAGAGACAACGGCCCAAGAAAACCACTTTGTCAACACCAAAAGTGCATTTTCTCGTTGGCAAGATTTCCTTTCAAGCGCTTGCAAAACAAGCTTAACATGATCAAGATGCTCTTCATGGTTTTGCTAAACACAAGAATGTCATGGTAAACCACAACAAAGATTCCAATGTATGGACGAAGTACATGATGCATGAGACGCATTAAAGTTCCGGAGCTTCCGACAAACCCATAGGCATGACCAACCACCATATAGGCCAAATTTTGTTTTGAAAGCCCATTCATCACCCTCATGAATGCGGATTTGGTAATAGCCACTTTTAAGATCAATTTTTGAGAAAAAGTTGGCTCCACTAAGTTCATCAAGCATATCATCTAAGCAAGGAATGGGATGTCTATAGCGACTGCGTGATAGCATTTATAGGTCTACAACGGAGCACAAGCGAAACTTCCATCGGCTTAGGCACAAGAATAACGGAACGCACAAGGGCTTAAGCCACGCATACAGACCGCTGTCGATTAGTTGTTGTACTTGCCGCTGAATCTCCTTGGTTTCTTCGGGATTGACATTCAAGTGGTGCTCTGTATGAGATCGATTCGATGCTCAATGCCTCAGAGAGGAGGTAGACCCGAGGTAACTCATCGGGGAAAACATCTTGAAATTCCTTAAAAGAGATTGAAACACCAAAGGTAGCTCATGAGTGGTGTTAGTTTTGGTTCTCCATCCTGCACACAAGGACAAAGTGCATCACACTGATGGGTTCTACACACTTCTCTCATCTCATGTTTGGTGGCTAATAGTATGAGGTTTTTCTCTCAGTAAGAGGCGCTCAAATTTGGCTTGTGGCTCACTCACTTTTGGTGGCTCACTCTTTCACTCTTCTTTGGTTGGTGGCTTGTTTGTCGGCTATCACTTGACTAGGAGATGGGGTCGAGGACATATTCTTTGGCTTTCATCTTGAAGCTATAGTGGTTTGTACGCCCATGGTAGACACCACGTCAATCACATGTAATTGAGGAGGTGGAACGGTCATTGGGACCACATCACACCCAAAGTGTCCTCATATGCACTATTTTGAAAGATACTGGACCGTATGCTCAACTCATGAGAAAGTTTGTTTAGCCATTGAACCTTGTAGGTTATGGATGCTTCTTCTGACCAATTGCTTGGAGCATAGTTCTTCGCTGCTGTTGTGGCAACTACCTCCATCGATGATGACCTTGAGATTCAACCAAGAAGTACAACAACCAATCGACAACAACTAGAGATTCAACGGCAAGTACAAGTTTCTGGCCTTGTGGGAAGATGGCATCGTTGGTCTTTTCTTGGTGATGTTGAAGTGTCAAGACTTTGAGACAACAAGAGCGGGCTTGTATCTTCATCAAAAGACTTGATCATCTTCATCCTCGATGCACCGTGGCACTTGCTCAATAGCGCCCATTTCATTCACTCATTGAGTCGAAGCCATCGCTGCTGAGTATCACACGCTTTGTTGGTATTCATTGTACCAGCGAAACACTTGAAGGAGCTTGTCTTGACGGTCTCATCGGAGTATGATGAAGCACGCGGTTGGAGTTGCTTGTAGTAGGAGGAGGATGACTTGAACTTGTAGAAGTTTTCTTGTAACTTGACTGTCGCCGCTTGCTTGGGAAAGGCTTGGTTGATGTCGGTTGGAGAAGTTGTTGAAGCTTGTTGTTGAGAGGCCATGTCTTGATGAGTACGCGACTTAAGTCATCTTGCACTTGTCGTCCGCCTGTAGCTGGGGTACTCAATGAGGTTGGAGTAGGGAAGTCGGTGATAGAGGCAAAGGTGTCCCGCCTTTCGATGAGATGGTGGTTTCGCTTTGAAGTCGACTTTGACGATCCGACTATGAACGGGAGGACGCCGCGCCTTAGCAATCGCTAAACCAACTCCAGGGTTATTGACCACGCCGAGCACCATCAACCCGACCACGAGGGTCTGCTTTCCGCGAGCAAACGAAGAACAAAAGAAACAGATTGCAACTGGATATTGCGAATATAAGATGAAAACTTTATTGATCGGGGTTCAGGACGCCTTTTCTCGTTGCTGAACACAAACGGCACGCCAAGTTGCAGCTATGGCGAACTTTAATCTAAACAAAACCCAAGTCTAAACAACGCCCTAAGGGCTGTATATATGGGGGAAAGGAATTTTGTGGTCCTTGAGGGTGGGTCCAAACCAACCCTAACTCTTGTTTCCCCACACATCGGACTCTAAAAATAGCCTATACTTAAGTATTTTGAAATTACATGGGCTGGCCTAATAATATGGTGAGCACCTAGAATAGCCTATGGACAAATATTATGAAGTGGCATCTTGTATATTTCGTCCAAGGCTTCATGCACTCCTTATGGTGGCTTCAAAGTCTGAAATCATCACTTGTAACTCCGTTTTGATCCCCTTTGCATGCCAACTCCATGCGTGTTCTTGCTCCAATGTTCATCCTTCCGCTAGGCCCTTCATTTGTAAGCAAAACAAATGTATCCAATTTAGGCAAGATCATATTCTCATTAGAATCATTACCAAGAAACGAAAGTACCGGTAATTTAATTGATATGATCTAGTAATTGGTCCCAGATATGTAACAAAGAGGGGTTGTGGGTGTAACAATGGTATTGATGTCCTCATCATCCTCCCCTTCTTGAAATGAAGTCGCCTCGACGGAAGCTCATCTTCCTCACCCAAATAAGGCTTCAAATCTGCAATGTTAAAAGTGGACTAACCCCAAAATCTGCAGTAGCTCAAGTTTATATGCATTATCATTTATTTTCTCTAACACCTTAAAAGGACCATCAAAGATGGCATTAGCTTTGATTTGCAAATTAGAAATCTATCTTACGCAAATGTAACCAAACAAGATCTCCAAACACAACATGTTTTCTACCCTTATCTCCAAGAAGTTTATATTTAGCATTCATACGCTCAATGTTTTCCTTAGTTAACTCATGCATTTTTAAATCAATTCAACGTTTTTAGCATCAAAATTAACCTTCTCCCAAGATGGAAGAGGCAATAAATCAATAGGTACGTAGGAAACCATACACAATTTCAAAAGGGCACATCTTAGTAGTAGAATGCAATGAACATTATAAGCAAATTCAATATGAGGCAAGCATTCTTCCCACATTTTCTTATTATTCTTCAAAACAGCCCTAAGCATAGTAGACAATGTTCTATTGACTACTTCAGTTTGTCCATCAGTTTGGGTGACAAGTAGTAAAAAAGCAGTTTAGTCCCCAACTTAGCCCATAAACATCTCCAAAAGTGGCTAAGAAATTTAGTATCACGATCTGAAACAATAGTATTTGGCACACCATGCAAGCTTAATAATTTCACTAAAGAACAAATCAGCAACATTAACAAGATCATCGATTTTATGACATGGTATAAAGTGTGCCATTTTCGAGAATCTATCCACGACAACAAATATGCTATCCTCCTTCTTTGTTCGAGGTAAACCTAAAACAAAGTCCATAGATATATCCTCCCAAGGAACACTAGGTACAGCAAAGGCATATATAAACCATGAGGATTGAGTCGTGACTTAGCTTTTTGACATGTAGTGCAAAGCAACAAAACGCCAACATCCTGCTCATCTTTGGCCAAAAGAAATGTGTAGCAAGTATATCCTCCGCCTTCTTCACGCCAAAGTGTCCCATTAGTCCTCCTCCATGCGCCTCGCAACAACAAAAGACGAACGGAGCTAGTGGAATGCATAGCTTGTTAGAACGAAACACAACCATCATTAACGCATTTAACTTGTTCCATGTTCTACCTTCTTACAATTGCAATACATCGCTAAATTCAGATCATGCACATATTGATCTTTGATGGTCTCCAAACCAAATATTTTAAAGTCAAGTTGTGAAAGCATAGTATAACGATTTAGACAATGCATCAAGAATAACATTTTCTTTACCTTCTTGTGTTTAATGACATAAGGGAAAGTCTCAATGAATTCAACCCATTTAGCATGTCTACATTCAGTTTAGCTTGACTTTTAATATGTTTCAAAGATTCATGATCGAATGTATAACAAATTCTTTGGGCCATAAATAATGTTGCCATGTCTCTAAAGTCCAACAAGAGCATATAATTCTTTATCATAAGTAGAATAGTTCTACTAGGCCCACTCAATTTTTTGTAAAAGTATGCAACAGGTTTCATCTTGTAATAACACACCTCCTAATCCAATTCCACTAGCATCACATTCAAGCTCAAAAGTCTTATTAAAATCGGAAGGAGTAAAGGAGCATGTGTCAACTTATCTTTCAATATCGTGAAGGCTTCTTCCCGTATTACCCAAACAAAAGGCACATCCTTCTTTGTAAGCTCATTGAGAGGTGCAGCAATGGTGCTAAAATCCTCACAAAACGCCTATAGAAACCAGCGAGTCCAAGAAAACTTCACTTGTGTGACCGCTTGGTCAGTGCCAACTCTCAATAGCTTCAATCTTGGCTTTATCAACTTCAATTTCTGGAGTAACAACATAGCCAAGAAAAGATACCTGGTCGGTGCAAAAGTGCACTTCCCAAGATTACCAAACAAACGCGGCATCACGAGCATTAAAAACAAAGACAAATTTCTTCCAAAGATTTGCTATAAATCAAGATATCATCAAAATAGACTACCACAAACCGTCCAATGAAAGCACGAAAACTGTTCATTAATCTCATGAAAGTACTAGGTGCATTAGTTAACCCAAAAGGCATGACTAACCATTCATATAATCCAAACTTAGTTTTAAATGCTGTTTTCCATTCATCCCCAATTTCATACACGATTTGATGGTATCCACTACGCAAATCAACTTTGGAGAATATTGTAGAGCCACTCAATTCATCAAGCATATCATCTAGCCTAGGAATAGGTGACGATAACTAATAGTAATATTATTAATGCCTCTACAATCAACACATACGTGATGTACCATCCTTTTTGGCACTAGAATAATAGGAACAAAGACAAGGACTAAGGGATCGCGATATAACCTTTGTCGAGCAGCCTCGACTTGACGATAATCTCCTTCGCCTCCTCCGGATTGGTACGGTATGGCGACGGTTGGGTAATGATGCACCGAATTGTCAATTTGATGCTCAATCCCTCAATAGGTGGTAATCCTGCGGCACGCCTTGGAAAGACGTCAAATAACTCTCAAAAATGTTAGTGATGGGAGGCAAAGAGGAAGGCACGCCCTAATGAAAATAATGCCTTTGCACACAAAAGCATAGCAAATAGATTTGCTAAAATCTAGCTCATCAATATCAGATTTAGTGGCAAAACATGCACTTTTCAATTTAATTTTAGAAACAACACTAGATGGTTTACTATTAGGCTTCATATGTTGCTCAAATTCTTTTGCCACAATCTGATTTTCACTCTTATTTTCTCCTGCTGCTTTTATTAGCTCTATTAATATCATCTTCAAATGGACTCAGAGTCATAGGAAGCAAAGTAATATTTTTATCCTTATGAACAAGAGTATACTGATTGTTTTTACCATGGTGTGTGAATTTTTATCAAATTGCCATGGTCCACTATAATAAGGAACATGCTTGCATAGGTACCACATCACAATCAACATAATCAAGATATGTAGAGATACTAAAATGCACACTAACAGACGTGTTACCTTAACCTTGCCATGTTGAACCATTGGATGGTAATGTGGATGTGGTCTTGTGGTGAGAGATAGCTTCCACCATCTCCATGCTGCAAGTAGTTGTCATGCAGCCCTCCATCTATGATGACGAATAGAAATTCCTTCACAACCCCTTTGTATGGAACAAATTATGCCTCCGATTTTGCTCACTTTTGTAACTCACACTCAAAACACGTTGAGCAACTAAACATCATACCTGCCAAAGATCTTCAGAGCCATGTATTGTGTCTCATGATCAATCATCTCCACCGTGTTCCTCATGTGTAATAAGAGCCAAAGTCTCTCATCATAGTCACTAGCGACTCATACCCACCATCCTCAAGATAATCATCACACGAGATTTGCATTCTCTCAAAAATGTCTCTTCCCTTACAACGACGACAATAATATCACCAGTGCCCCCTGACGCCATGGAAGAAGAAGAACTCCGCAGGCCCGGCAGTGTGCTCTTGGCATAGTGGTGGTTGTGCTCGCTTTCTTGTATCATGGTTGAGGTGGCACTCAAGGAGGTGATGGTGCAAAGGAAGTAGATGATGCACGTGGTGTCCATGATGAAGGTCGACTTGTAAAAGTTAGTGCGCCGCTTAATTGCCGATCTCAAGACTTCACGCTCAATTTTACAAGCAAGATGGAATAAACGAGTGATATTATTATAATCCTTATAGTCTAGAATGGTCTGAATCTCTATTTAATCCACCCATAAAACGCAAGCATAGCTTCATTCTCCTCAACAATACCACATCTAATCAAGCCAGTTTGTAATTCCTGATAATATTCTTCTACGTAGTTTTTCCTTGTCTTAAGCGCAATTTTGAAGTAATTCACTGATAATATGGTGGAACCCAACAGAAGCATAGCAGCTTCAAAGCAGCCCAAGTAGTGGAACAGATATAATCTACAATGTTCGCACCACCAAACACATGCAAAGCTAGTGAAAGCAACAAACAAACACACGCCTCTCGTGATATTGTAAACATGTAAATCGTTGTTCAGCCTCTAACTCCCAAGTAAGATATATATCAGAACATATCTACCTCAAATGGTGGAATATTCAATTTCAGTTTAGGGAGATGGTCATGATCTCGCATGAGGGGGAGCCCAATATTGCCATTATTTGCATGTGGACGCACTGGTGGTTGTGGTGTGTGGTTGCACGAAGTTTTGATGTTGATCAACCTCATCCTCATAATCGCTCACATACTCATCATCCTCCCCACTCACACCAGCAGCAGTAGAGGAGCCAAAGAAGCACCAACAACAGCAGCAGCGGCACTAGAATTTTTGCCTCGGCTCAATAGGAACACGCTGAGCTGCCCCACCATTCGGAAGGGGGGCATAGTTGTTGTCGCTGCAGAGGTGCGATAGGTACCGGGCGGTGGTTGTGGAAAACGCGAAAGCAATTCATCAAACTTGCTATCAAGCTTTGTTTCAAACGCCTTCTCAATGCCATCTATCTTCCATGGCCTCTTCAAATCTGTTTAGCACATCTTGCACCTGGCCCACTCATCATTTGCTAAATTTATCATGAGCTGTTGTTCAGTTCTCCCAAATACCTCATCGGCTTGTGATCCTCGCCATGGTTAGTAGCAATAGAAACACACAAGAATATGATCCTACAGACTACTAGGAAGTGGTGGTGGTGTGGGGATACCACAAACCGGCAAGCAAATCTCAAATTACTACAGCCTACTCAAAGAAGAAAGCGGTGATCGGCAACTGCTAGTCAAACTCTCAAAGCTTGGCTATAGCGATTACCAGGAGAATCAAACGCACGACGAGATGTATGTGGAGCTGGGAAGGCTTATAATATGGTAGCAAAAAAAGGTCGCATCAACTCGTAGATGCAAAGTTGAATAAACGCCAACGACGCAGATCAGGTTGGTCCTAGGCTAGACTGCAGAGACGCGAGCCCTAGAACACTAACAAAACTACGCGCTGCACGAACAAGGAGGAGCACACTTGAATTTTTTTCTTTTTTGCACTTATTTTTCCTTTTTTTTTTTTGCTCAAGAACAAATTTTTTTCGAAAAGTCTACAAATGGTCTAAAAACCCTAGCCGAATTTTCCAGATTTGACCATTATTGACAAATGGTCTAAAATACCATTGTCAAACCACAATTCCGCTGCTATACATACTAGACCAATTACTAGAGCTCACAAGACGCCAACTAAAATTACCAGTACTGCTTCTTGGTAATGATTCTAATGTTCATGAGAATATGATGTCGCCTAAATTGGATACATTTGTTTTGCTTACAAATGAAGGGCCTAGCTTGGAGAACGATGAACATTGAGCAAGAACAAGCATGGAGATGATGGTATGCTAAGGGGGACAAGAACGGAGTTACAAGGATGATTTCAGGACTTTGAAGCCACCATAATGAGTGCATGAAGCCTGACGAAATATACAAGATGCCACTTCATAAATTTCATCTCCAGAGGCTATTCTAGGTGCTCATTACCTTATTATTGGGCAGCATCCATGTATTTTCCAGATTGCAATCTTAGTTTCTGTTGTTCATTTTGCTCGCAGGAAATAGACCTCGTGGTCGTTGATCGTGTTCGCGTGGTCAATAACCTCTGAGTTGGTTTAGCGATTACAGGCGCTGACGCCCTCGCACGTCAGAAGTCGATCACAAAGTCAACTTCCACCAAAGCTAAATCCACCATCTCATCAAAGATCGTGACACCTCCTTTATCGTCAGAGGTTCACCTCTTGCTTGTCGGGCCAAGGATTTGTTCCCACCATATGAGCACATAGTCTTGGAACTCATGATGCATAGCGATCTTCTTTTCTTCATCATAGTTGTGCAATCGAAAGATTTTGTCGACCTTCAATGCCCAGAGGTATTCTTCGGGATCATTGGTTCCATTGAGCTTGGGCATTGTGAACTTGAGCTGCCATAGCGCTGTTGTTCTTCATTGTGTTGAGGTCGATGTTGATGATGCATGCTCTTGACGTGAGGGTGATCATCCTCATGTCTGTTTGGCGAGGAGGAAGTCCATGATCAACTTGCTTTTTGTCGACCGGAGGTTGAGGATGTTTGAGGAGCTTGACGCTATACGCCGGATGGTAGTTCCTCTCTTGTATTTCTTCTAAATGCTTCCTCTTGATTGCGCCTTTTGCGATCAAGCGTTGGCGTAGAGCTCGAAGGATGTCTTGCTGCCCGCCTCAAGAGCTTGTGCTTCGTTGTTGTTGTTGAAGACGTGGAGCCTCACGCCTTGTTGCTCTTGGTGTAGGCCGTTTGTTCTTGTTGGTGGCGAAGACGTTGTCGCTCTTGAGCTTGAGCAAACGCCATTTGGCTCGATTGAGGACGAGGAACTTTTCATCAACTTGCTCTTGGAGATTCTTGTCGTAGCGGTTGCGTAGATGCATGATCTGCCTTTGACGCTGCTGCCGACGTAAGAATGTTCATGACGGTGTACTTGTGTCGGAGAAGGAGTCGCCGAGTGGCGATTTGAGTGGGCTCCGCCTTGAGTGTGAAGAGGTAAGCACCGTTCACCAACAAGGCGCGGATCTCGGCCCATTCTTGCATCTTTCTTGTGCGCATGAGCTTTTGTTGTCGGTAATCTCGTAACGCTTCTCGAGAGTCGCAAGTCGGTGGAGAGGTTGTCGATGCGCTCGCCATTGCTTGTTGCCTTGGATGGAGAGCTCGCTATGCCGCCAAAGAGGTGGCTCTTGGTGACGATGATGACATGTCGTCGTCTTTGCTTTACAAGAGTGGATTTGTAGAAGAACTGGCCTATCCATCATTTCAAACAAATTGTGAGTGGTAGAAGGAGAAGAATGAATACCAATGTACCTTTGACCGGTTGAAGATGAATCAAGTTCACTCAAATGCGGACAATGAACTAGCACTATTGGTACCGATCCTTGTCGATTCTCCCACCTACACAAGTAAAAGCTTTTGGTGGAGCTTGGTTAGATGGTGGCACAAAATTGATTGCAATCGTAGCTTGACTCAAAATGTTGAAGAAGATTCGCAACGATATGCAACAAGTAGACCAAGCAAGTGGTGGTACTTGAACACACGCAAAATAGATAAATGGATTGTGCAGTAAAATGAGCCAAAATGTGGAATCCACGAAATGCTCTTGTTGCACAATACTAGAGAGACGCTAGCACGATTGCATAATAGGCGGATACGGAGCTTGTGCACAACCTACTAGGCAAAATGCAACGATCTCTATCCCAAGTATGCTATATGTATGGTATATCGGTGCAATGATCCAAGATGATCTTATGACAATCTTAATGTTGTATGATGCTATGCTTATTGCTTATAAGCTTTTTGCTTATCTTTCCTCTTTGCTTAAAAGCTTGAGTGGCTCTTTCTTTTTGAGCTCTTTTCTTATGCAAACTTGATTTAACTAAGATAGCAATTGTGTATGTATGGCGACAACTTTGTGACAATAAGTTGATTCCGAGATATGCACCTCAAAGGTATGTGATATGGTGTATGCAACTAATGCACAAGTCACGCTGTCGGCAATACTCAATGGCTAGTCTCGTGGGTACAACGCAAAAGATGGTATATGATGGCTATCAATGCAATTGCAAGGTATGACAAAGATGTCGTCGATGTTACCGTTCAGAAGCGAAGATGAGTAATCACCAAAGTGAGCGTTGTTGTTGATGTCACACAGCGCCTAAATAATAACACAAGAGGACACGGAAATTCACTCAAATTGTCGAACTCAAAATCAATGGTAGTAACGGAGGTTGAGTCTTGGGTTTGGCAAGTGGAAATGGTGGTGGATAGGTGGAGGATGTATGGATGTGGATGGTGGAGGTGGATGGTGGACCCACTGCAGCTTCAGCAGAGAAGCCGGATGATCCGCCAGATCCTGATGATCCGATGTCCGGATGATCCGGACTTGGTCCGATGATCCGGTGTCAACCACGCACGGAAGGACTCAAACGGGAGAAATTTGACATTTCGGATTTTGGGTGGATTTCAAGGGGAGAAGGTGGGAAACACAAGATCCACAGTTACACAATCGAATCCACCGGATCAAAAACAACAAAACATCATCAAAACCAACAAATCACAAAAATTTTGGGGTATTTTTGTGATTTTCGGTTTTAGGACTAAAACAATAAAATCAAGCTAGAAATCACGGGTAGGCTCCAAAAACGGATCAACGTGGGCTCATGATACCATATGATGTAGAGTGGAACCCTAATTGCCGATCCATGTTTGAAGGATCCTACGGGGAAAACACGAAGAACACGCTGAAGCACGAGAGGAAATCACGGAAGAACGAGAGACACTCAACCGACAAGAGATCAATCACACAAGGTCTAGATCATCGGGCTAACGAGTGATACATGGTCCAAAATCAACAAAGGAAAGATACAAAGGTAGTCGTTTTTCTCCGAGAGGAGGTCTTGAATCCACGAGGATCTTCCCAGATAGGGGTCTTGAATCTGGGATCTTTCCTAGACGGAGGTCCCGATTCCGCGGGAGAAGTACCCGCGATGAGCAAAGGCTCTCACACAAATATGAGCTAATCCAATGCTAAGTCTCAAAGGGAGGAGAGGGGTCCGGTATAGAGTCCGGGGCGGTACATGGGCTCACTTAACACGCGATGTGTAAGCGGCCGCCGGATGATCCGGACGAGGGTCCGGATAATCCTGCTGGGTCCGGATGATCCGGACGGATGAGCGGGGCCTTGTAGGTGGCGCGACGCCGATGTCCGGCCAGGTCCGCCGTCCCGGCGGGTCCGATGATCCGGCGGCCGATGATCCGCTTCGAGAGAGCCGCTTTCGTCGTCAGAGCCGATCGTTCGACCGTCCGGATCATCCGCCTGGCTCCGGATCATCCGCCTCCGTCGGATCATCCGCCTTCGGTCCTTGTTGCTTTCCTTCCGCTTTCACGCATGCCTTTGCCAAGTTCTCCTTTTTAGCTTTTCATGGTCAACTCTCGTCTCGAAAGTATGCATAGGGTATCCGCTTGAGGTAGTAACCATGTCTCATGAATCAAGGGAGTTGTGAGAGGATTGATGTCACCGGTTTCAAGAGCTCTTGCACAGCCAGCCATCGGTCCTGTGGTGTTGATGTAGAGTCCATGGGGATGATGAACGATGCTCGTGATCAATATTTCTACACCGTATACGACGCTTCTCGTAATCGCTACTCAATATTCGAGTTACTTGACACCGCTGGTTGCCGATCACCGCCGGCAGATGGTAAGAACTTGTAAGACATTGATATTTGCTTTATCTGAGCGCTTTTGCCACCACATCCAAGTAGATATAGGAACATTATTTTGATTTTGTTTTGTTCTACTAATCATGACAGATCCAGAGTCAATTCATGGGCTGTCGATCGGGAGACATGCCACCACCTATGCAAATACCACAACCGGCCACGAGAGGTGCACAATATCCAAATGCACATGATCAGGATGAGGACATCAATACCATTGTTACACCATACAGCCCCCGCCGCTATACATACCGGACTAATTACTAGAGCTCACAAGACGCCAACTAAATTACTGTGTACTTTCGCTTGGTAATGATTCTAATGTTCATGAGAATATGACGCTTAAATTGGATACATTTGTTTTGCTTACAAATGTAGGGCCTAGCTTGGAGAAGGATGAACATGGAGCAAGAACCAGCATGGAGATGATGCGTAAGGGGACAAGAATGGAGTTACAAGTGATGATTTCAGGACTTTGAAGCCACCATAATGAGTGCATGAAGCCTTGGACGAAATATATGCCACCATAAATTTCGGCCCAGAGGCTATTCTAGGTGTCAAGGCCACCTTATTATTGGGCCAGCCCATGTAATTTGGAAATACATTAGTATAGGCTATTTTAGAGTCCGATGTGTGGGGAACAAGAGATAGGGTTAGTTTCGACCCTCCACCAAGGGCCACGAAATTCACCTCTTCCTCCATATATACACCCTTAGGGCACCGCTAGACTTGGGTTTTGTTTAGATCAAAAGTTCGCCATAGCTGCAACTTCGCAGATTGCTTGTGTTCAATCTACTGCATTAAAGGCGCCACAAACCCACCTTGATCAATAAAGCTTATCTTATATTCGCAATATCCGATTGCAATCTCAGTTTCTTGTTCTTCGCTTGCTCGCAGGAAATAGACCTCGTGGTCTGGTTGATCGTGTTCGCCGCGGGTCAATAACCTTTGAGTTGGTTTAGCGATTAAGGCGCGACGCCCTCAAGACGTCAGAGTCGATCACAAAGTCGACTTCCACCAAAGCTTAAATCCACCATCTCATCGAAAAGACGGACACCAAACCTCTATCAAGTGGTATCAGATTTCCGTGTTGCTTCGGTGAGATTTTATGCTTTTTCGAAGTTTAGATCGAAGTTCATACCTACATACCAAAAAAGCCAAAAAATTAGGTTAGGTCATCATATCCAAACCAATCAGCCTTTGCATAATCTTTTTCTCAGATTTGCGCTTGTTGAATTTGCGTTGCATCGCCGTGTCTAGTTGCGGGTCTTAGAGTCTAGTCTTTTAGAGTTTCGAAGTTCGGGTCATAAGTTGTCACTACCGCCGCACCATCATCATCGCCTCGCCATCTACCACCACCGCTTATCCGCCTCGCTTGAACCAGATCCATATACCACCACCGCCTATATACCACCACCGCTGCTATACCACCACCATATATCCACCACCAACCGAAGTTCCTTGCGATTCGACGGTTTTCGATCCATCTATCTCCGATTCGTGTTTCGTCCGAGTAGGTTTCGATTCCAGCAATTTGTCATTCAGAAGAGGTTGGTTTCCAAAAAAAAAGAGACTGAAACCACCTCCGCTTAGGCCCAAAATTTTCCAAAAACGCACGGATAAAAAAATTCTCGCTATCCTATTTTTAGGTGTTTTTTCGACCCGCTTCCAGCTTTTGGGTCCGGCAAATAAAAAAAAAAATTGGTCGAAAAATTTTGCGCCCATCCCGCTACCGACCTGGGAAGAGTTTTGAGACACTGCCACTATAGTGATTTTTCGAAAAAAAAGAGTACAAAAAAAAAGAGCGAAAAAAGAGCGAAAAAAATTCAGAGTGTGCTTTTCCTTGTTTACGCAGCAGCGCAAGGATTTTGTTAGTGTTCTAGGCTCGCCTCTAGCACGGTTCAGCCTAGGACCAGACAGCATCGTCGCTGAGCGCTTATTCAACTTTGCATCTCCGAATTGATTATTGTCAATCTTTTTGCTACCATATTATAAGCCTTCCCAGCCCACATACATCTACCGTATGCTTGATTCTCCCTCGTAATCGCCATAGCCAAGCTTTGAGAGTTTTGACTACAACTGCCGATCACCACCCTCGCCGGGTAAGAACTGTAAGAATTTGAGATTTGCTTCACGGATTTGTGATCGTTCACCACACCACCATCACCACTTCCTAGTAGTCTCAGAGGATCATATTCTTGTGTGTTTCTATTGCTGCTAACCATGGCAGGAACACAGCCGATGAGACTGATTGGGGAGAACCTCGACAAACAAACAGCTACATGATAAGTTTCAAGAAATGATGATGGACAGTGCAAGATGTGGTAAAATGATTTGACGAGGCCATGGAGAAGATAGATGGCATTGAGAAGACGTTGAAACAAAGCTTGATAGCAAGTTTGATGAATTGCTCGCTTTCCACAACCATCACGGGCTGCACCTATCGTGACCTCAAGAACGACAACAACTATGCCCCCTTCCTAATCAAAGATGGACGAGCCAATTGGTTCCTATTGAGCAGACAAAATTCCTGTGCCATTACATCGTTGTTGCTCCAATGTTCATCCTTCTCCAAGCTAGGCCCTTCATTTGTAAGCAAAACAAATGTATCCAATTTAGGCAGCATCATATTCTCATGAATATTAGAATCATTACCAAGAAACGAAAGTACCGGTAATTTAATTGGCGCATGCGCGAGCTCTAGTAATTGGTCCCAGATATGTAACAAAGAGGGGCTGTGGGTGTAACAATGGTATTGATGTCCTCATCATCCTCCCTTCTTGAAATGAAGTCGCCCTCGACGGAAGCTCATCTTCCTCACCCAAATAAGGCTTCAAATCTGCAATGTTAAAAGTGGCACTAACCCCAAAATCTGCAGTAGCTCAAGTTTATATGCATTATCATTTATTTTCTAACACCTTAAAAGGACCATCAAGACGCGGGTATTAGCTTTGATTTATGCAAATTAGAAATCTATCTTTACGCAAATGTAACCAAACAAGATCTCCGTGCAAACACAACATGTTTTCTACCCTTATCTCCAAAGAAGTTTATATTTAGCATTCATACTCAATGTTTTCCTTAGTTAACTCATGCATTTTTAAAATCAATTCGTAACGTTCTTAGCATCAAAATTAACCTTCTCCAAGATGGAAGAGGCAATAAATCAATAGGTGCACGAGGTAGGAAACCATACACAATTTCAAAAGGGCACATCTTAGTAGTAGAATGCAATGAACGATTATAAGCAAATTCAATATGAGGCAAGCATTCTTCCCACATTTTCTTATTATTCTTCAAAACAGCCCTAAGCATAGTAGACAATGTTCTATTGACTACTTCATTTGTCCATCACTTGGGGATGACAAGTAGTACTAAAAAGCAGCTTAGTCCCCAACTTAGCCCATAAACATCTCCAAAAGTGGCTATGAAATTTAGTATCACGATCCAAAACAATAGTATTTGGCACACCATGCAAGCTTAATAATTTCACGTAAAGAACAAATCAGCAACATTAACAAAGATCATCGATTTTATGACATGGTATAAAGTGTGCCATTTTCGAGAATCTATCCACGACAACAAATATGCTATCCCTCCCTTCTTTGTTCGAGGTAAACCTAAAACAAAGTCCATAGATATATCCTCCCAAGGAACACTAGGTACAGTGCAAAGGCATATATAAACCATGAGGATTGAGTCGTGACTTAGCTTTTTGACATGTAGTGCAAATGAGCAACAAAACGCCAACATCCCGCCTCATCTTTGGCCAAAAGAAATGTGTAGCAAGTATATCCTCCGCCTTCTTCACGCCAAAATGTCCCATTAGTCCTCCTCCATGCGCCTCCGCAACAACAAAAAGACGAACGGAGCTAGCTGAATGCATAGCTTGTTAGAACGAAACACAAATCCATCATTAACGCATTTAACTTGTTCCATGTTCTACCTTCTTTACAATTCTGCAATACATCGCTAAATTCAGCATCATGCACATATTGATCTTTGATGGTCTCCAAACCAAATATTTTAAAGTCAAGTTGTGAAAGCATAGTATAACGATTTAGAGAATGCATCAAGAATAACATTTTCTTTTACCCTTCTTGTGTTTAATGACATAAGGGAAAGTCTCAATGAATTCAACCCATTTAGCATGTCTACGATTCAGTTTAGCTTGACTTTTAATATGTTTCAAAGATTCATGATCGAATGTATAACAAATTCTTTGGGCCATAAATAATGTTGCCATGTCTCTAGAGTCCTAACAAGAGCATATAATTCTTTATCATAAGTAGAATAGTTCGACTAGGCCCACTCAATTTTTCGTAAAAGTATGCAACAGGTTTGCTATCTTGTAATAACACACCTCCTAATCCAATTCCACTAGCATCACATTCAAGCTCAAAAGTCTTATTAAAATCAGGAAGTTGGAGTAAAGGAGCATGTGTCAACTTATCTTTCAATATCGTGAAGGCTTCTTCCCGTATGGTACCCCAAACAAAAGGCACATCCTTCTTGTAAGCTCATTGAGAGGTGCAGCAATTGTGCTAAAATCCTCACAAAACGCCTATAGAAACCAGCAAGTCCAAGAAAACTCCTCACTTGTGTGACTGCTTTGGCCATGCCAACTCTCAATAGCTTCAATCTTGGCTTTATCAACTTCAATTCCCTCGTGGAGTAACAACATAGCCAAGAAAAGATACTCGGTCGGTGCAAAAGGTGCACTTCCCAAGATTACCAAACAAACGGCATCACGAGAGCATTAAAAACAGCACGAAATGTTCCAAATGTTCTTCCAAAGATTTGCTATAAATCAAGATATCATCAAAATAGACTACCACAAACCGTCCAATGAAAGCACGAAACTTCGCTCATTAGTCTCATGAAAGTACTAGGTGCATTAGTTAACCCAAAAGGCATGACTAACCATTCATATAATCCAAACTTAGTTTTAAATGCTGTTTTCCATTCATCTCCAATTTCATAACGAATTTGATGGTATCCACTACGCAAATCAACTTTGGAGAATATTGTAGAGCCACTCAATTCATCAAGCATATCATCTAGCCTAGGAATAGGGTGACGATAACTAATAGTAATATTATTAATGCCTCTACAATCAACACACATACGTGATGTACCATCCTTTTTGGCACTAGAATAATAGGAACAAGACAAGGACTAAGGGATTCACAGATATAACCTTTGTCGAAAGCAGCTCCCAGACTTGACGATAATCTCCTTCGCCTCCTCCGATTGGTACGGTATGGCGACGGTTGGGTAATGATGCACCGAATTAAGTCAATTTGATGCTCAATCCTCTAATAGGTGGTAATCCTGTGGCACGCCTTGTGGAAAGACGCCAACTTCAAAAATGTTAGTGACAGTAGGGGGCAAAGAGGAAGGCACGCCCTCTAATGAAAATAATGCCTCTTTGCACACAAAAGCATAGCAAATAGATTTGCTAAAATCTAGCTCATCAATATCAGATTTAGTGGCAAGTAAACATGCACTTTTCAATTTAATTTAGAAACAACACTAGATGGTTTACTATTAGGCTTCATATGTTGCTCAAATTCTTTTGCCACAATCTGATTTTCACTCTTATTTTTCTCCTGCTTTGCTTTATTAGCTCTATTAATATCATCTTTCAAAATGGACTCGGAGTCATAGGAAGCAAAGTAATATTTTTATCCTTATGAACAAGAGTATATCGATTGTTTCTACCATGGTTCATGTAATTTTATCAAATTGCCATGGTCGCATCAAGTAATAAGGAACATGCTTGCATAGGTACCACATCACAATCAACATAATCAGATATGTAGAGATACTAAAATGCACACTAACAAAGACGTGTTACCTTAACCTTGCCGCTGTTGTTGAACCATTGGATGTAGTAAGGATGTGGATGTGGTCTTGTGGTGAGAGATAGCTTCCACCATCTCCATGCTAGCCAAGTTGTTGCAGCTCCCGCCATCTATGATGACGCGAATAGAACATTCCTTCACAACTCCCTTTGTATGGAACAAATTATGCCTCTGATTTTGCTCACTTTGTGTAACTCTGACACTCAAAACACGTTGAGCAACTAAACATTCATACCGCCAAAGATCTTCAAGAGCCATGTATTGTGTCTCATGATCGTAATCATCTCCACCGTGTTCCTCATGTAATAAGAGCCAAAGTCTCTCATCATAGTCACTAGCGACTCATACCCACCATCCTCAAGACAATCATCACACGCTGAGATTTGCATTCTCTCAAGAAATGTCCTCTTCCTTACAACGACGCACAAATAATATCACTTGTGTGCCCTGCTGACGCCATGGAAGAAGAAGAACTCAGGCAGGCCCGCAGTGTGTTCTGGCGATAGTGGTGGTTGTGCTCGCTTGTATCATGGTTGGAGGTGGCACCAAGGAGGTGATGGTGCAAAGGAAGTAGATGATGCACGGGTGTCCATGATGAAGGTCGACTCGCAGTAAAAGTTAGTGCGCCGCCAATGCCCGCCGATCCCAACTTCACGCTCAGCTTTACAAGCAAGATGGAATAAACGAGTGATATTATTATAATCCTTATAGTCTAGAATGGTCTGAATCTCTATTTAATCCACCCGTAAAACGCAAGCATAGCTTCATTCTCCTCAACAATACCACATCTAATCAAGCCAGTTTGTAATTCCCGATAATATTCTTCACGTAGTTTTTTCTTGTCTTAAGCGCTGCAATTTTTGAAGTAATTCACGCTTGATAATATGGTGGAACCCAACGAGTACGATAGCAGTTTTCAAAGCAGCCCAAGTAGCTGGAACAGATATAATCTACAATGTTCGACCACCAAACACATGCAAAGCTAGTGAAAGCACAAACAAAGCAGCAGAACACGCCTCTCCTCGTGATATTGTAAACATGTAAATCGTTGTTCAGTCTCTAACTCCCAAGTAAGATATATATCAGAAACATATCTACCTCAAATGGTGGAATATTCAATTTCAGTTTAGGGAGATGGTCATGATCTCGCACTGAGGGGAGCCCTAATATTGCCATTATTTGCATGTGGACGACCCGTGGTTGTGGTGCTGGTGGTTGCACGAGTTTTGATGTTGATCAACCTCATCCTCATAATCGCTCACATACTCATCATCCTCCCTCGCACCACCAAAGCAGAGTAGCAGGAGCCAAAGAAGCACCAACAACAAGAGTAAGCGGCACCAGAATTTTGCCCTCGCTCAATAGGAACATGCTGAGCTCGCCCATACCGATTCGAAGGGGGCATAGTTGTTGTCGCTGCAGAGGTGCGATAGGTGCAGCCGGGCGGTGGTTGTGGAAAACGCTGAGCAATTCATCAAACTTGCTATCAAGCTTTGTTTCAAACGCCTTCTCAATGCCATCTATCTTCCCATGGCCTCTTCAAATCTGTTTAGCACATCTTGCACCTGTCCACTCATCATTTGCTGAAATTTATCATGTAGCTGTTTGTTCGTCAGTTCTCCCAACAGCCTCATCGGCTTGTGATCCTGCCATGGTTAGTAGCAATAGAAACACACAAGAATATGATCCCACAGACTACTAGGAAGTGGTGGTGGTGGTGGTGGATACCACAAACCGTCAAGCAAATCTCAAATTTTACCAGCCTACCCAAAGAAGAAGCGTGATCGGCAAACGCTGTAGTCAAAACTCTCAAAGCTTGGCTATAGCGACACTGTGGAGAATCAAACGCACGACGAGATGTATGTGGAGCTGAAGGCTTATAATATGGTAGCAAAAAAAGGTCAGAATAATCAACTCGAGATGCAAAGTTGAATAAACGCCAACGACGGTAGGTGGCTGGTCCTAGGCTAGACCGTATAGAGACGCGAGCCTAGAACACTAACAAAATCACGCGCACACGAAACAAGGGAGGAGCACACTCTGAATTTTTTTTCCTTTTTTTGCACTTATTTTTCCTCTTTTTTTTTTTTTGTCCGCAACAAATTTTTTCGAAAAGTCTACAAATGGTCTAAAACTGCCTAGCCGAATTTTCCGACTTGACTAATTACTTGACAAATGGTCTAAAATACCATTGTTACACCCACAGCCTCCGCCGCTATACATACTAGACCAATTACTAGAGTCACAAGACGCCAACTAAATTACCTGTACTTTCGCTTGGTAATGATTCTAATGTTCATGAGAATATGATGCTGCTTAAATTGGATACATTTGTTTTGCTTACAAATGAAGGGCCTAGCTTGGAGAACGATGAACATTGGAGCAAGAACAAGCATGGAGATGATGGCATGCGCAAGGGGGACAAGAACGGAGTTACAAGTGATGATTTCAGACTTTGAAGCCACCATAATGAGTGCATGAAGCCTTGGACGAAATATACAAGATGCCACTTCATAAATTTCGTCCAGAGGCTATTCTAGGTGCTGCGCCACTTATTATTGGGCCAGACCCATGTATTTTCCAGATTGCAATCTTAGTTTCTTGCTTGTTCTTCATTTTGCTCGCAGGAAATAGACCTCGTGGTCAGTTGATCGTGTTCTGCCGCGTGGTCAATAACCTCTCGAGTTGGTTTAGCGATTGCATATATGCTGACGCCCTCGCACGCCGTAGTCGGATCGCCAAAGTCAACTTCCACCAAAGCGAAATCCACCATCTCATCAAAAGATCGGACACCCCGCCTATCGAGGTTCACCTCTTGCTTGTCGGCGCCAAGGATTTGTTCCCACCATATGAGCACATAGTCTTGGAACTCAAGTGATGCCATAGCGATCTTCTTTTCTTCATCATAGTTGTGCAATCGAAAGATTTTGTCGACCTTCAATGCCCATGAGAGGTATTCTTCGGATCATTGGTTCCATTGAGCTTGGGCATTGTGAACTTGAGCTTGCCATAGCGTTGTTCTTCATTGTGTTGAGGTCGATGTTGATGATGGCGCTTTGACGGGAGGGTGATCATCCTCATGTTGCTCTTGGCGAGGAGGAAGTCCATGATCAACTTGCTCTTGTCGACCTGAGGTTGAGGATAAGCTTGAGGAGCTTGACGCGCACGCGGATGGTAGTTCCTCTTGTATTTCTTCTCAAATGCTTCCTCTTGATTGGCGCCTTTTGCGATTGCGTTGGCGAGAGCTCGAGTTGATGCTTGAAGGGCGCTGCCCGCCAAGAGCTTGTGCTTCGTTGTTGTTGTTGTTGAAGACGCTGAGCCTCGCCGCCTTGTTGCTCTTGGTGTAGGCGCGCCGTTTGTTCTTGTTGGTGGCGAAGACGTTGTCGTTTTGAGCTTGAGCAAACGCCATTTGGCTCGATTGAGGACGAGGAACTTCTTCATCAACTTGCTCTTGGAGATTCTTGTCGTAGCGGGTTGCGTAGATGCATGATCGCCTTGACGCTGCTGCTCGACGAAGAATGTTCGATGACGGTGTACTTGTGTCGGAGAAGGAGTCGCTTGAGTGGCGACTTGAGTGGCTCCGCCTTGAGTGTGAAGAGGTAGAAGCACGCCGTTCACCAACAAGGCGCGATCTCGCCCATTCTTGCATCATTCTCTTCTTGTGCGCGCCGAGTTTGTTGTCAAGTAATCTCGTACGCTTTCGGAGAGTCGCAAGTCGGTGGAGAGGTTGTCGATGCGTCGCCATTGCTTGTTGCTCTTGATGGAGAGCTCATGCGCGCCAAAGAGGTGGCTCTGGTGACGATGATGACATGTCGCTGCCTTGCTCGATGAAGAGTGGATTTGTAGAAGAACTTGGCCTATCCATCATTTCAAACAAATTGTGAGTGGTAGAAGGAGAAGAATGAATACCAATGTACCTTTGACCGGTTGAAGATGAATCAAGTTCACTCAAATGCGGACAATGAACTAGCACTATTGGTACCGATCCTTGTCGATTCTCCCACCTACACAAGTAAAAGCTTTGGTGGAGCTTGGTTAGATGGTGGCACAAAATTGATTGCAATCGTTAGCTTGACTCAAAATGTTGAAGAAGATTCGCAAATCGCAGATATGCAACAAGTAGACCAAGCAAGTGGTGGTACACGAAACACACACGCAAATAGATAAATGGGATTGTGCAAGCCAAAATGAGCCAAAATGTGGAATCCACGAAAATGCTCTTGTTGCACAATACTAGAGAGACGCTAGCACGATTGCAATAATAGGCGGATACGGAGCTTGTGCACAACCTACTAGGCAAAATGCAACGATCTCTATCCCAAGTATGCTATATGTATGGTATATCGTGCAATGATCCAAGATGATCTTATGTGACAATCTTAATGTTGTATGATGCTATGCTTATTGCTTATAAGCTCTTTGCTTATCTTTCCTCTTTGCTTAAAAGCTTGAGTGGCTCTTTTTCTTTGAGCTCTTTTCTTATGCAAACTTGACTTAACTAAGATAGCAATTGTATGCGATGACAACTTTGTGACACACAAGTTGATTCCAGATATGCACCTCAAAGGTATGTATGATATGGTGTATGCAACTAATGTGCACAAGTCACGCTGTCGGCAATACTCAATGGCTAGTCTCGTGGGTAAGCAACGCAAAAGATGGTATATGATGGCTATCAATGCAATTGCAAGGTATGACAAAGATGTCGCCGATGTTACCGCCCCAGAGCGAAGATGAGTAGCCACCAAAGTGAGCGCTTGTTGTTGATGTCACACCGCGCCTAAATAGCCAAACACAAGAGGACACGGAAATCTCACTCAAATTGTCGAACTCAAAATCGAATGGTAGTACGGAGGTTGAGTCTTGGGGTTTGGCAAGTGGAAATGGTGGTGGATAGGGTGGGAGGATGTATGGATGTGTGGATGGTGGTGGAGGTGGATGGTGGACTGCAGAATCGCAGCTGGCAGAGGAAGCCGGATGATCCGGCCAGATCCGGATGATCCGGTATGTCCGGATGATCCGGACTTGGTCCGATGATCCGGCAGGTCAACCACGCACGGAAGGACTCAAAACGGGAGAAATTTGACGATTTCGGGATTTTGGGTGGATTTCAAGGGGAGAAGGTGGGAAACACAAGATCCACGAAGTTACACAATCGAATCCACGGATCAAAAACAACAAAACATCATCAAAACCAACAAATCACAAAAATTTTGGGGGTATTTTTGTGGGATTTTCGGTTTTAGGACGAAAACAATAAAATCAAGCTAGAAATCACGGGTAGGGGCTCCAAAACGTGATCAACGTGGCTCATGATACCATATGATGTAGAGTGGAACCCTAATTGGCCGATCTTTCATGTTTGAAGGATCCCACGGGAAAACACGAAGAACACGCGGAAGCACGAGAGGAAATCACGGGAAGAACGAGAGACACTCAACCGACAAGAGATCAATCACACAAGGTCTAGATCATCGGCACGAGTGATACATGGTCCAAAATCAACAAAGGAAAGATACAAAGGTAGTCGTTTTCTCCGAGAGGAGGTCTTGAATCCACGAGGGATCTTCCCAGATAGGGGTCTTGAACTGATGGATCTTCCCAGACGGAGGTCCCGATCTCCGTGGAGAAGTACCGCGATGAGCAAAGGCTCTCACACACAAATATGAGCTAATCCAATGCTAAGTCTCAAAGGAGGAGAGGGGTCCTATATAGAGTCTGGGCGAGGGGTACATGGGCTCAGCCAACACGCGCATGTAGCGCTGGCCGGATGATCCGGACGAGGGTCCGGATAATCCGGTTGGTCCGGATGATCCGGCGGGACCTGGATGAGCCGGGGCTCGTAGGTGGCGGCGACGGGCCGGATGTCCGGCAGGTCCGCCGTCCGCGGGTCCGGATGATCCGCCAGGGCCGATGATCCGCCGGAGAGAGCTTCGCTGTTTTCGTCGCCAGAAGCGGATCGTCCGGACCGGGTCCGGATCATCCGCTCGTCCGGATTATCCGCCTCCGTCCGGATCATCCGCCTCTCGTCCTTGTTGCTTTCCCTCTCCGCCTTCACGCATGCCTTTCGCTTCGTGTTCTCCTTGCTTCCTAGCTTCTTCATGGTCAACTCTCGTGTCCGAGTATGCATAGGGTATCCGCTTGAGGTAGTAACCATGTCTCATGTGAATCAAGGAGTTGTGAGAGGATTGATGTCACCGGTTTCAAGAGCTCTTGCACGTGTTCGAGTCATCGGTCCTTGTGGTGTTGATGTAGAGTCCATGGGGATGATGAACGATGCTCGCATCAATATTTCTACACCGGTATAATGACGCCCCGGTAATCGCTTACTCAATATTCGAGTTACTTGACACCGCTGGTTGCCGATCACCGCCACGCATGGTAAGAACTTGTAAGACATTGATATTTGCTTTACTGTGAGCGTTTTGCCACCACATCCAAGTAGATATAGGAACATTATTTTTGGATTTTGTTTCTTGTTCTACTAATCATGACAGGATCCAGAGTCAATTCATGGGCTTTGTCGATCGCGGGAGACATGCCACCACCTATGCAAATACCACAACCGTCACGAGAGGTGCACAAATATCCAAATGCACATGATCAGTGATGAGGACATCAATACCATTGTTACACCCACAGCCCCTGCTGCTATACATACTGGACCAATTACTAGAGCTCACAAGACGCCAACTAAATTACCTGTACTTTCGCTTGGTAATGATTCTAATGTTCATGAGAATATGACGCTGTTTAAATTGGATACATTTGTTTTGCTTACAAATGTAGGGCCTAGCTTGGAGAAGGATGAACATTGGAGCAAGAACCAGCATGGAGATGATGGCATGCGCAGGGGGACAAGAATGGAGTTACAAGTGATGATTTCAGGACTTTGAAGCCACCATAATGAGTGCATGAAGCCTTGGACGAAATATACAAGATGCCACTCCATAAATTTCTGTCCAGAGGCTATTCTAGGTGCTGCACACACCTTATTATTGGGCCAGGCCCATGTAATTTCGAAATACATTAGTATAGGCTATTTTAGAGTCCGATGTGTGGGGAAACAAGAGATAGGGTTAGTTTCGACCCTCCACCAAGGGCCACGAAATTCACCCCTCTTCCTCCATATATACAGCCCTTAGGGCACCGCTTAGACTTGGGTTTTGTTTAGATCAAAAGTTCGCCATAGCTGCAACTTCGCAGATTTCGCTTGTGTTCAACGACTGCATAAAGGCGCCACGTAACCCCACCTTGATCAATAAAGCTTTCATCTTATATTCGCAATATCCAGATTGCAATCTCAGCTTTCTTGCTTGTTCTTCGCTTGCTCGCAGGAAATAGACCTCGTGGTCTGTTGATCGTGTTCGCGTGGTCAATAACCTCTCGGAGTTGGTTTAGCGACATATAAGGCGCCGACGCCCTCGCACGCTCAGAGTCGGATCGCCAAAGTCGACTTCCACCAAAGCGAAATCCACCATCTCATCGAAAGACGGACACCTCAGCCTCTATCAAGTGGTATCAGATTTCCGTGTTGCTCGGTGAGATTTTACGCTTTTCGTAGTTTAGATCGAGTCTGTTCTTCATACCTACAGTCCACTTAAAAAGCCAAAAAATTAGGGTTAGGTCATCATATCCAAACCAATCTGAGCCTTTGCATAATCTTTTCTCAGATTTGCGTTGTTGAATTTATGGTTGCATCGTCGTGTCTAGTTGCTGGTCTTAGAGTCTAGTCTTTAGAGTTTCGAAGTTCGGTCATAAGTTGTCACGCCACACCGCACCATCATCATCGCCTCGCCATCTACCACCACCGCTATCCGCCTCGCTTTGAACTCAGATCCATATACCACCACCGCCCATATACCACCACCGCTGCTATATACCACCACCATATATCCACCACCAATCCGAAGTTCCTTATGATTCGATTTGTTTTCGGATCCATCTAATTTCCGATTCGTGTTTTTTGTCCGAGTAGGTTTCGATTCCAGCAATCTTTTGCCGTCTGTAGAAGAGGTTGGTTTCAAAAAAAAAGAGTCCCAAACCACCTCCGCTTAGGCCCAAAATTTTCCAAAACGCACGGATAAAAAAAATTTCTGCTATCCTATTTTTAGGTGTTTTTGACCCGCTTCAGCTTTTGGGTCCGCAAATAAAAAAAAAAAATTGGTCGAAAAAATTTCGTGCCCATCCCGCCGCTTTGACTCGGAAGAGTTTTGAGACACTCGCCACTATAGTGATTTTTCGCAAAAAAAAAAAAGAGCAGCGCAAAAAAGCAAGCAAAAAAAAAGAGCTAAAAAAATTCAGAGTGTGCTTTTCCTTTGTTTACGCAGCAGCCGTGATTTTGTTAGTGTTCTAGGCTCGCCTCTAGCACGGTTCAGCCTAGGACCAAAGACAAGACTGCTGCTGAGCGCTTATTCAACTTTGCATCTCTCGAATTGATTATTGTCAACCTTTTTGCTACCATATTATAAGCCTTCCCAGCTCCACATACATCTACGCTGTATGCTTGATTCTCCCCGTAATCGCCATAGCCAAGCTTTGAGAGTTTTGACTACAACGGTTGCCGATCACCACCGCCGGGTAAGAACTGTAAGAATTTGAGATTTGCTTCACGGATTTGTGACTGCCCACCACACCACCATCACCACTTCCTAGTAGTCCAGAGGATCATATTCTTGTGTGTTTCTATTGCTGCTAACCATGGCAGGAACACAGCCGATGAGACTGATTGGGAGAACCCGACAAACAAACAGCTACATGATAAGTTTCAAAGAAATGATGATTGGACAGCAAGATGTGGTAAACAGATTTGACGAGGCCATGGAGAAGATAGATGGCATTGAGAAGACGCTTGAAACAAAGCTTGATAGCAAGTTTGATGAATTGCTCGCTGCTTTTCCACAACCACCGCCGGCTGCACCTATCGCACCTCTCGCAACGACAACAACTATGCCCCTTCCGAATCAAGATGGACGAGCTCAACAGGTTCCTATTGAGCCAGACAAAATTCGTGCCATTGCTATCGCTGTTGGTGCTTTTGGCTCCTCGCTACTTCGCTGCTGGTACCGAGGAGGATGATTATGTGGAAGATTACGAGGATGAGGTTGATCAACATCGTAACTACGCGCAACCACCAGCACCACAACCACCAGGTCGCCCACATGCAAATAATGGCAATGTTAGGGCTCCTCAGTACGAGATCATGACCATCTCCCTAAACTGAAATTGAATATTCCACCATTTGAGGGTAGATATGTTCCTGATATATATCTTACTTGGGAGTTAGAAACTGAACAACGATTTACATGTTTACAATATCCCGAGGAGAGACGTGTTCTCGCTGCTGTTTGTGCTTTCACTAGCTTTGCATGTGTTTGGTGGTCTCAACATTGTAGATTATATCCTGCTCCAGCTACTTGGGCTGCTTTGAAAACTGCTATGCGTATCATGGTTCCACCATATTATCAACGTGAATTACTTCAAAAATTGCAGCGCTTAAGACAAGGAAAAATTCTGTAGAAGAATATTATCGTGAATTACAAACCGGCTTGATTAGATGTGGTATTGTTGAGGAGAATGAAGCTATGCTTGCACGCTTTTCGGGTGGATTAAATAGAGAGATTCGCACCATTCTAGACTATAAGGATTATAATAATATCACTGCTTATGCCATCTTGCTTGTAAAGCTGAACGTGAAGTGCAGGATCGATGTGTATTGGCGCCGCACTAACTTTTCTCGCATGTCGACCTTCATCGTGGACACCACGGCATCATCTACTTCCACCGCACCATCACCTCCTTCAAAGCCAACTCCAACCTTGATACAAGAAAGCAGCACAACCACCACTATCTGCCAAGAGCACACCGCTGGCCTGCACAGAGCTCTTCTTCTTCCATGGCGCCAACAGGCACACAAGTGATATTATTTGTCGTCAGTAAGGGAAGAGGACATTTTATGAGAGAATGCAAATCTCAGATGTGATGATTGCTAATGAGGATGGTGGGTATGAGTCCGCTTAGTGACTATGATGAGGAGACTTTGGCTCTTATTACACATGAGGAACACGGTGGAGATGATTCTGATCATGAGACACAATACATGGCTGTCAAGATGCCGACAGTATGAATGTTTAGTTGCTCAACGTGTTTTGAGTGTGCAGTTACACAAGCTGAGCAAAATCAGAGGCATAATTTGTTCCATACAAAGGAGTTGTGAAGGAACGCTCTATTCAAGGCCATCATTGATGGAGGGAGCTGCAACAACTTGGCTAGCATGGAGATGGTGGAGAAGCTATCTCTCACCACAAGACCACATCCACATCCTTACTACATCCAATGGTTCAACAACAGCGCAAGGTGAAGGTAACACGATCGCTCAAGCAGGCATTTTAGTATCTCTACATATGCTGATTATGTTGATTGTGATGTGGTACCTATGCAAGCATGTTCCTTGTTACTTGGTAGACCATGGCAATTTGATAAAATTTCAGACACCATGGTAGAAACAATCAAGATACTCTTGTTCATAAGGATAAAAGTATTACTTTGCTTCCTATGACTCTCGAGTCCATTTTGAAAGATGATATTAATAGAGCTAATAAAGCAAAACAGAGAAAATAAGAGTGAAAATCAGATTGTGGTAAAAGAATGTGAGCAACACATGAAGCCTAATAATAAACCATCTATCGTTGCTTCTGAAATTAAATTGAAAAGTGCATGTTTACTTGCCACTAAATCTGATATTGATGAGCTAGATTTTAGCAAATCTGTTTGCTATGCTTTTGTGTGCAAAGAGGCATTATTTTCATTCGAGGACGTGTTTTCCTCTTTGCCTCCTCGCTGTCACTAACATTTTGCAGAGTTCGCCGACGCTCTTTCCACAAGACGCAAGCACCGGATTACCACCTATTCGAGGGATTGAGCATCAAATTGACTTAATTCCTGCATCATTACCCAACCGTGCACCATACCGCATCAATCCAGAGGAGACGAAGGAGATTATGCGTCAAGCAGGAGCTGCTCGACAAAGGTTATATACGCGAATCCCTTAGTCCTTGTGCTGTTCCTATTATTCTAGTGCCGAAAAAGGATGGTACATCACGATGTGTGTTGATTGTAGAGGCATTAATAATATTACTATTCGTTATCGCCACCCTATTCCTAGGCTAGATGATATGCTTGATGAATTGAGTGGCTCTACAATATTCTCCAAAGTTGATTTATGAGTGGATACCATCAAATTCGTATGAAATTGGGAGATGAATGGAAAACAGCATTTAAAACTAAGTTTGGATTATATGAGTGGTTAGTCATGCCTTTTGGGTTAACTAATGCACCTAGTACTTACATGAGATTAATGAACTAAGTTTTACGTGCTTCCATTGGACGATTTGTGGTAGTCTATTTTGATGATATACTGATTTATAGCAAATCTTTGGAAGAACATTTGGAACATTTACGTGTATTTTTAATGCTCTACGTGATGCACGCTTGTTTGGTAACCTTGGGAAGTGCACCTTTTGCACCGATCGAGTATCTTTTCTTGGCTATGTTGTTACTCCACAGGAATTGAAGTTGATAAAGCCAAGATTGAAGCTATTGAGAGTTGGCCGCAGCCCAAAACGGTCACACAAGTGAGGAGTTTCTTGGCCTCGCTGGTTTCTATAGGCGCTGCCAGAGAGATTTCAGCACCATTGCTGCACCTCTCAACGAGCTTACAAAGAAGGATGTGCCTTTTGTTTGGGGTACCATACAGAAGAAGCCTTCACGGTATTGAAAGCTAAGTTGACACATGCCCTTTACTCCAACTTCCTGATTTTAATAAGACTTTTGAGCTTGAATGTGATGCTAGTGGAATTGGATTAGAGGTGTGTTATTACAAGATGGCAAACCTGTTGCATACTTTTCTCAAAAATTGAGGGCCTAGTCTGAATTACTCTACTTATGATAAAGAATTATATGCTCTTGTTCGACTTTAGAAACATGGCAACATTATTTATGGCCCAAAGAATTTGTTATACATTCTGATCATGAATCTTTGAAACATATTAAAAGTCAAGCTAAACTGAATCGTAGACATGCTAAATGGGTTGAATTCATTGAGACTTTCCCTTATGTCATTAAACACAAGAAGGGTAAAGAAAATGTTATTGCTGATGCATTGTCTCGTCGCTATACTATGCTTTCACAACTTGACTTCAAAATATTTGGTTTGGAGACCATCAAAGATCAATATGTGCATGATGCTGATTTTAAAGATGTATTGCAGAATTGTAAAGAAGGAAGAACATGGAACAAGTTTGTCGTTAATGATGGATTTGTGTTCGTGCTAACAAGCTATGCATTCCAGCCTAGCTCGCTCGCCTTTTGTTGTTGCAGGAGGCGATGGAGGAGGACTAATGGGACACTTTGGCGTGAAGAAGACGGAGGACGATTTGCTACACATTTCTTTTGGCCAAAGATGAGACGGATGTTGAGCGCTTTATTGCTCGCTGCACTACATGTCAAAAAGCTAAGTCACGACTCAATCCTCATGGTTTATATATGCCTTGCCTGCACTCAATGTTCCTTGGGAGGATATATCGATGGACTTTGTTTTAGGTTTACCTAGAACAAAGAAGGGAGTGATGTAGGTGGAACCCTAATTCGCCGATCTTTCACGCTTGAGGGGATCCTATGGAGGAACACGAAGAACACGCGAAGCACAAGGGGAAACACGGGAAAACGAGAGGGAAACACTCAACCAACAAGGAATCGATCACACAAGTGCTAGATCACCACACACATAAGAGATCCACAAGATACAAAGTCAACAAAGGTAAGGATACAAGGGAACCGCTCATCTCCTGAGAGGAGGCCTTGAATCCATGAGGGATCTTCCCAGATAGGGGTCTTGAACTGATGGATCTTCCCAGACGGAGGTCCCGATCTCCGTGGAGAAGTACCGTGGATGAGCAAAGGCTCTCACACACAAATATGAGCTAATCCAATGCTAACCCTAGAAAGGATGAGGGATGGTCTATTTATAGTCTAGGTTCTCAAAGGGTGTTGGGGCGAACGAGTACATGGGCCTCGCCCAAACGCCAGACACAGCAGGGCGGTAGTACTGCTGGAGGCGGTAGTACCGCTTGAGGTGCCTAGTGGGCGGTAGTACCGCTTGAGGTGCTTCAAAGGTAGTACCGCTTGGGGGGCGGTAGTACCGCCTCGCGCCTGCTCGATTCTCGGAGTTTGCCGGTTCGCGGACGAGGGCGGATCTCGAGCGGTAGTGCCGCTTGGCTCGGCTCAGCGGTAGTACCGCTTGGCTTGAGCGGTAGTACCGCCTGCGGCTGGACTCTCGCAGCCTCCTCTCGCTTCTTGATGTCCATCTTGAGTCAGTAGCTTCTTCTAGGTTGACTCTTTGGTACCTAAGCATGCATAGCATTTCCGCTTGAGGTAGTAACCATGTCTCATGTGAATCGAAGGGAATTGTGAGAGGAGTGATGTCACCTCGGTTTCAAGAGCTCTTGCACGTGCTCGAGTCATAGGTCCTTGTGGGGTTGGATGTGTCGATGTAGAGTCCATGGGGATGATGGAAGGATGCTCCGCATCATATCCCTCCTTCAAAGGATCCGACCTCGGATCAAGATCTTCATCACCATGGAAAGGTGAGAGGTCTTTGACGTTGAAGGTGTCGCCACGCTGTACTTGTCGCTGGTATGTCGAGCTTGTAGGTGTTGTTGTTGTAGCGCATAACACCTTGAAGGGTCCATCGCTCGAGGTAGAAGTTTGACTTATGCTCGCTGGGGAAGCTGCTCATGCGAAGGTGTAGCCACACGAGATCGCCTATGTTGAAGATCATGGGTTGCTTGTTGATGTTGAGCTTGGTCGTTAGTCGCTGTACTTGGCGCCGATGGTGTGTCTTGTATCTTCATGCATCTTCTTGATGTAGCTTGCACGGCACTTGCATCGAGGTTGGTACGCCTTGTAGAGGAAGAGGTAGAATGTCCAATGGGGACAATGGGTTGAAGCCGAGACGACCTCAAGGGAGACTTGCCGTAGTCGAATGTCTTGCACGGTTGTAGGCGATTTCGGCAATGGGTAGACATGCTTCCCACTCCTTGATGTTCTTCTTGATCAACACGCCAAGTAGAGTGGATAGCGTCCGATTCGTCACCTCCGCTTGGCCGCCGGTTTGAGGATGGTATGCGATGAGAACAAGAGCTTGATTCCGAGCTTGGCCCATAGAGTCTTCCAAAAGTAACTCAAGAACTTGACGTCACTGGTCGGAGACGATTGTCTTTGGTACTCCATGAAGGCGCAAGATTTCCTACAAAAGAGATTTGCAATATGTGAAGCATCGCTCACCTTGTTGCAAGGAATGAAATGTGCCATCTTAGAAAATCGGTCCACAACAACAAACACGGAATCCTTTCCATTTTGAGTTCTAGGCAAACCAAGTACAAAATCCATGCTAATGTCTTCCCAAGGTTGATAAGGAATAGGAAGAGGCATGTAAAGACCATGAGATTGAGCTTTGACTTAGCTTTATGGCATGTAGAGCATCGGTGGTGAAGCGAGAGACATCTCAAACATCTTGGGCCAAAAGTAGTTCTTGGAGAGCGTGGCGAAGGTCTTGTCGCTATCCAAAATGTCCCATGAGTCCACCTCCATGAGCCTCTTGCAAAAGGAGCAAACGAAGAGAAGACTCGGGTATGCATAGTTTGTTAGCTCTCATAAGATAACCATCCTTGAGGTAATATTGTTCCCAAGATGTATGCGTCAAACATTTAGCATAATGAGGTGCAAAAGATGGATCACTAGCATACAAATCTTTGATATGCTCAAAACCTATAACAAACAACTCAAGTTGGGTGACAAGCATGCATATGCGTGAAAGTGCATCGGCAACTACATTTTCCTTGCCCTTAATGTACTTGATCACATATGGAAAAGATTCAATGAATTCACTCCATTTGGCATGACGCTTGTTCAATTTAGTTTGACCTTTTAAGTACTTAAGCTGCTTCATGATCGGTATGGATGACAAACTCATGAGGCCTAAGATAATGTTCCCAAACATGTAGCACACGACTAAAGCATACAATTCTTTGTCATACACGGATAGTTAAGTTGAGCACCGAGAGTTTTTCACTAAAATAAGCAATGACTCGCTTTTTCTTGCATTAAAACTCCGCCAATTCCTGTACCACTTGCATCACAATGGACCTCAAAAGTTTTGTCAAAATTGGGCAAAGCAAGAATTGGAGCATGAGTAAGCAAAGACTTGAGCTCATCAAAAGCGCTTGATTGCAAAGGTCCCCAAACAAAAGGAGTATTCTACTTACTCAAAGCATGCAAAGGCTGCAATAGTGCTAAAGTTTTTCACAAAGCGACGATAAAAACCTGCAAGACCAAGGAAACTTCAGACTTGTTGCAAATTGGTGGGTTAGCCAAGTTTTAATTGCTTTGATCTTAGTTTCATCAACATGGACACCCTTGAGGAGACAACGAAACCCAAGAAAACCACTTTGTCAACTCCAAAAGTGCATTTCTTCAAGTTTGCATAAAGACTTTCCTTTCAAGTGTTTGCAAAACAAGCTTAACGTGATCAAGATGCTCTTTCATGGTTTTGCTAAACACAAGAATGTCATCAAGTAAACCACAACAAATATTCCAATGTATGGTCTAAGCACATGATGCATAAGACGCACAAAAGTTCCGGAGCTTCCGACAAACCCATGGGCATAACCAACCATTCATATAAGCCAAATTTTGTTTTGAAAGCAGTTTTCCATTCATCACCCTCATTAATGCGGATTTGATAATAGCCACTTTTAAGATCAATTTTGAGAAAAGTTGGCTCCACTAAGTTCATCAAGCATATCATCTAAGCGAGGAATGGGATGCCTATAGCGCACGGTGATAGCATTTATGGGTCTACAATCGAGCACAAGCGGAAACTTCCATCGGGCTTAGGCACAAGTATAACGGGCACGGCACAAGGGCTTAAGCTTTCACGCATATGACCGCTGTCGAGTAGTTGTTGTACTTGCCGCTGAATCTCCTTGGTTTCTTCGGGATTGACACGGTAGGGAGCTTTGTTTGGAAGTGGCGCCCGGGATGAGGTCGATTCGATGCTCAATGCCTCAAGAGGAGGTAGACCCGAGGTAGCTCATCGGGAAAACATCTTGAAATTCCTGCAAAAGAGATTGAAACACCAAAGGTAGCTCATGAGTGGTGTTAGTTTGTGGTTCTCCATCCTTGCACACTAGGACAAAGTGCATCACACTCGATGGGTTCTCACACACTTCTCTCATCTCATGTTTGGTGGTGAATAGTATGAGGTTTTTCTCTAGGCTAAGAGGCGCCAAATTTGGCTTGTGGCTCTCACTCACTTTTTGGTGGCTCACTTTCTCACTCTTCTCTCTTTGGTTGGTGGCTTGTTTGTCGGCAATCACTTGACTAGGAGACATGGGTCGAGGACATATTCTTTGCCTTTCATCTTGAAGCTATAGTGGTTTGTACGCCCATTGTGGTAGACACCACGGTCGAATTGCCATGGCCGCACAAGGAGGAGGTGGCAAACGGTCATTGGGACCACATCACACTCCAAAGTGTCTTCATATGCACCTATTTTGAAGGATACTTGGACCGTATGCTCAACTCAGATAGTGCCGAGTCACTTAGCCATTGAACCTTGTATGGTTGCGATGCTTCTTCTTGACCAATTGGAGCTTGGAGCATATTTCTTCGCTGCTGTTGTGGCAACTACCTCCATCGATGATGACCTTGACGGATCTCCCATTGATGCCGCCTTTGTGTGGAAGATATGGCATCGCTGGTCTTCTTCTTGGTGATGTTGAAGTGTCAAGACCTTGGAGACAACGAGAGCGGGCTCAGATCTTCATCACAAAAGACTTGATCATCTTCATCCTCATTCACGCTACCGGCATGGCCACTTGCTCAATAGCTTCCATTTCATCTTCACTCATTGAGTCGAGGTGCCATCGCTTGAGGATCATGGTGCGCTTGTTGGTGCATTCATAGGACTTGTGGCTCGGCCGCCGCAAGTGAAACACTTGAAGGAGCTTGTCTTGACGGTCTCATCCGTTGAGTAGATGATGAAGCACGCGCTTGAAGTTGCTTGTAGTAGGAGGAAGACGACTTGAACTTGTGGAAGTTTTCTTGTAACTTGACTTGTCGTCGCTTGCTTGTAGAAGGCTTGATTGATGTCGGGTGGAGTAGTTGTTGAAGCTTGGTTGTTGGAGAAGCCGTATCTCTGGAGGAGTACTTATGCATTTGAAGTCATCTTGTACTTGACGCCCGCCTTTGTAGCTTGATGCACGAGCTCAATGAGGTTGGAGTAGGGTTGAAGTCGGCGATCTTCTTGATGGGGTGATTGAGTCCATTCAAGAATCGTGCCATTGTTTGCTCATCATCTTCCTTGACATTGGCTCAATCATGGCAATCTCCATTTCTTTGTAGTATTCTTCAACACTCTTTGTTCCTTGCTTGAGGAGTTGTAGCTTCTTGAAGAGATCACGGTTGTAGTAGGTGGGCACAAAGCGTGCTCGATGACATCCTTCATTTGAGCCTGTTGTGATTGAGGTTCACCTCTTGCTTGTCGGCGCCAAGCACTTGTTCCCACCATATGAGCACATAGTCTTGGAACTCAAGTGATGCCATAGCGATCTTCTTTTCTTCATCATAGTTGTGCAAACGAAAGATTTTGTCGACCTTCAATGCCCATGAGAGGTACTCTTCGGGATCATTGGTTCCATTGAACTTGGGCATTGTGAACTTGAGCTTGCCATAGCGATGTTCTTCATTGTTTTGAGGTCGATGTTGATGATGACGTTTTGACGTGGAGGGTAATCATCCTCATGTTGCTTACAGGAGGAAGTCCATGATCAACTTGCCATCAATACCATTGTTACACCCACAGCCCCTATCGCATATATACGGACCAATTACTAGAGCTCACAAGACGCCAATTAAATTACTGTGTACTTTCGCTTTCTTGGTAATGATTTTAATGTTCATGAGAATATGATGCTGCTTAAATTGGATACATTTGTTTTGCTTACAAATGAAGGGCCTAGCTTGGAGAAGGATGAACATTGGAGCAAGAACACGCATGGAGTTGATGGCATGCTAAGGGGATCAAGAACGGAGTTACAAGTGATGATTTCAGGACTTTGAAGCCACCATAAGGAGTGCATGAAGCCTTGGACGAAATATACAAGATGCCACTTCATAATATTCGTCCATAGGCTATTCTAGGTGCTGGCCACCTTATTATTGGGCCAGCCCATGTAATTTCGAAATACTTAAGTATAGGCTATTTTAGAGTCCGATGATTGGGGAAACAAGAGATAGGGTTGGTTTCGACCCCACCCCAAGGGCCACGAAATTCTCCTCTTCCTCCATATATACAGCCCTTAGGGCACCGCTTAGACTTTGGGTTTTGTTTAGATCAAAAGTTCGCCATAGCTGCAACTTCGCAGATTTCGCTTGTGTTCAACGACTGCATAAAGGCGCCACAGTAACCCCACCTTGATCAATAAAGCTTTCATCTTATATTCGCAATATCCAGATTGCAATCTCAGTTTCTTGCTTGTTCTTCGCTTGCTCGCAGGAAATAGACCTCGTGGTCGTTGATCGTGTTCGCGTGGTCAATAACCTCTCGGAGTTGGTTTAGCGATTGTTAAGGCGCGACGCCCTCGCACGCCAGAGTCGGATCGCCAAAGTCGACTTCCACCAAAGCGAAATCCACCATCTCATCGAAAGACGGACACCTCCGCCTCTATCAAGTGGTATCAGATTTCCGTGTTGCTCGTGAGATTTTACAGCTTTTCGTAGTTTAGATCGAGTCTGTTCTTCATACCTATAGTCCACGAAAAAGCCAAAAAAATTAGGTTAGTTCATCCCGTCCAACCAATCTGAGCCTTTGCATAATCTTTTCAGATTTGCTTTGTTGAATTTGCGTTGCATCGCCGTGTCAAGTTGCTGGTCTTAGCGCCTAGTCTTTTAGAGTTTCGAGTTCGCTCACAAAGTTGTCACGCCGCCGCCGCCATATACCACCACCACATATTCACCGCCAATCCGAATCCATATACGCCACCACATATCCGCCGCCATCACGCCCATCCGAGTCCACCGCAACATATATCCGCCACCAATCCGAAGTTTCACCAGATTCATCTCCGCCACCAAATCCGAAGTTCCACCAGATTCATCTCCGCCACCATCCGAAGTTCCACCAGATTCATCTCCGCCACCAGTCCTAGTCCGAGTCCAGAATTGTTGCATTGTTCTCGATTTCCAGATCACGCGACATCCGAAGTCGTGACAAGCAGAGGACTCCCAACTTCCAAGCCATCCGCAGAAGAAAAATAGTTCCAGCTTCAAAAAAAAACAAAGTCCGGAAAATTCTGCTAGGCAGTTTTAGACCATTTGTAGACTTTTCCGAAAAAAATTTGTTATGGAGCAAAAAAAAAAAGAAAAGAGGAAAAAAAGTGCAAAAAAAAGAAAAAAAAAGAGAAAAAAATTCAGAGTGTGCTCCTCCCTTGTTTACGCAGCAGCCGTGATTTTGTTAGTGTTCTAGGCTCGCCTCTAGCACGGTTCAGCCTAGGACCAAGACAAGACTGCTGCTGAGCGCTTATTCAACTTTGCATCTCTCGAATTGATTATTGCTCGACATTTTTGCTACCATATTATAAGCCTTCCCAGCTCCACATACATCTACGCCGTATGCATTTGATTCTCCCCGTAATCGCTATATCCAAGCTTTGAGAGTTTTGACTACAACGGTTGCCGATCACCACCGCCGCTGGGTAAGAACTGTAAGAATTTGAGATTTGCTTGACGGGTTTGTGATACACCACCACCACTTCTTAGTAGTCTCAGAGGATCATATTCTTGTGTGTTTCTATTTGCTGCTAACCATGGTAGGATCACAAGTCGATGAGACTGATTGGGAGAACCCGACTTAACAAACAGCTACATGATAAGTTTCAGAAATGATGATTGGACAGTGCAAGACGTGGTAAACAGATTTGACGAGGCCATGGAGAAGATAGATGGCATTGAGAAGACGCTTGAAACAAAGCTTGATAGCAAGTTTGATGAATTGCTCGCTGCTTTTCCACAACCACCGCCGCTGCACCTATCGCACCTCTCAACGACAACAACTACGCCCTTCCGAATCAGATGGACGAGCTCAACGTGTTCCTATTGAGCCAGACAAAATTCTGTGCCGCCGCCATCGCTGTTGGTGCTTTTTGGCTCCTCGCCATCGCTGCTGGTGGTACCGAGGAGGATGATGAGTATGTGGACGATTATGAGGATGAGGTTGATCAACATCGTAACCACGGCAACCACCAGCACCACAACCACCAGTCGCCCACATGCAAATAATGGCAATATTAGGGCTCCCTCAGTACGAGATCATGACCATCTCCCTAAACTGAAATTGAATATTCCACCATTTGAGGGTAGATATGTTCCTGATATATATCTTACTTGGGAGTTAGAAACTGAACAACGATTTACATGTTTACAATATCCCGAGGAGAGACGTGTTCCGCTGCAGTTTGTGCTTTCACTAGCTTTGCATGTGTTTGGTGGTCTCAACATTGTAGATTATATCCTGCTCCAGCTACTTGGGCTGCTTTGAAAACTGCTATGCGCATCGCTGGTTCCACCATATTATCAACGTGAATTACTTCAAAATTGCAGCGCTTAAGACAAGGAAAAACTCAGAGAAGAATATTATCGTGAATTACAAACTGGCTTGATTAGATGTGGTATTGTTGAGGAGAATGAAGCTATGCTTGCACGCTTTCGGGTGGATTAAATAGAGAGATTCGCACCATTCTAGACTATAAGGATTATAATAATATCACTGCTTATTCCATCTTGCTTGTAAAGCTGAACGTGAAGTGCAGGATCGACAGTGCATTGGCGCCGCACTAACTTTTCTCGCAGGTCGACCTTCATCATGGACACCACGCATCATCTACTTCCACCGCACCATCACCTCCTTCAGTGCCACCTCCAACCGTGATACAAGAAAGCAGTGCACAACCACCACTATCTCGCCAAGAGCACACCGCCGGCTGCACAGAGCTCTTCTTCTTCCATGGCGCCAACAGGCACACAAGTGATATTATTTGTCGTCATTGTAAGGGAAGAGGACATTTTATGAGAGAATGCAAATCTCAGCGGTGATGATTGCTACCGAGGATGGTGGGTATGAGTCCGCTAGTGACTATGATGAGGAGACTTTGGCTCTTATTACACATGAGGAACACGGTGGAGATGATTCTGATCATGAGACACAATACATGGCTGTCAAGATGCCGACAGTATGAATGTTTAGTTGCTCAACGTGTTTTGAGTGTGCAGGTTACACAAGCTGAGCAAAATCAGAGGCATAATTTGTTCCATACAAAGGAGTTGTGAAGGAACGCTCTATTCAAGGCCATCATAGATGGAGGGAGCTGCAACAACTTGGCTAGCATGGAGATGGTGGAGAAGCTATCTCTCACCACAAGACCACATCCACATCCTTACTACATCCAATGGTTCAACAACAGCGCAAGGTGAAGGTAACACGCATCGCTCGTGTGCATTTTAGTATCTCTACATATGCTGATTATGTTGATTGTGATGTGGTACCTATGCAAGCATGTTCCTTGTTACTTGGTAGACCATGGCAATTTGATAAAATTTGCATACACCATGGTAGAAACAATCAAGATACTCTTGTTCATAAGGATAAAATATTACTTTGCTTCCTATGACTCCTGAGTCCATTTTGAAAGATGATATTAATAGAGCTAATAAAGCAAAACAGAGAAAAATAAGAGTGAAAATCAGATTGTGGCAAAAGAATTTGAGCAACACATGAAGCCTAATAATAAACCATCTACTGTTGTTTCTGAAATTAAATTGAAAAGTGCATGTTTACTTGCCACCAAATCTGATATTGATGAGCTAGATTTTAGCAAATCTATTTGCTATGCTTTTGTGTGCAAAGAGGCATTATTTTCATTCGAGGACGGTTTTCCTTTTTGCCCCCTCGCTGTCACTAACATTTTGCAGAGTTCACGACGCCTTTCCACAAGACGTGCCACCGGATTACCACCTATTCGAGGGATTGAGCATCAAATTGACTTAATTCCCGTGCATCATTACCCAACCGCACCATACCGCACTCAATCCAGAGGAGACGAAGGAGATTATGCGCCAAGTACAGAGCTGCTCGACAAAGGTTATATACGCCAATCCCTTAGTCCTTGTGCTGTTCCTATTATTCTAGTGCCGAAAAAGGATGGTACGTCACGATGTGTGTTGATTGTAGAGGCATCAATAATATTACTATTCGTTATCGCCACCCTATTCCTAGGCTAGATGATATGCTTGATGAATTGAGTGGCTCTACAATATTCTCCAAAGTTGATTTATGAGTGGATACCATCAAATTCGTATGAAATTGGGAGATGAATGGAAAACAGCATTTAAAACTAAGTTTGGATTATATGAGTGGTTAGTCATGCCTTTTGGGTTAACTAATGCACCTAGTACTTTCATGAGATTAATGAATGAAGTTTTACGTGCTTTCATTGGACGATTTGTGGTAGTCTATTTTGATGATATACTGATTTATAGCAAATCTTTGGAAGAACATTTGGAACATTTATGTGCTGTTTTTAATGCTCTACGTGATGCACGCTTGTTTGGTAACCTTGGGAAGTGCACCTTTGCACCGATCGAGTATCTTTTCTTGGCTATGTTGTTACTCCACAGGAATTGAAGTTGATAAAGCCAAGATTGAAGCTATTGAGAGTTGGCCGCAGCCCAAAACGGTCACACAAGTGAGGAGTTTCTTGGCCTCGCTGGTTTCTATAGGCGCTTTGTGAGAGATTTCAGCACCATTGCTGCACCTCTCAATGAGCTTACAAAGAAGGATGTGCCTTTGTTTGGGGTATCGCATGTGAAGAAGCCTTCACGGTATTGAAAGATAAGTTGACACATGCCCTTTACTCCAACTTCCTGATTTTAATAAGACTTTTGAGCTTGAATGTGATGCTAGTGGAATTGGATTAGAGGTGTGTTATTACAAGATGGCAAACCTGTTGCATACTTTTCTCAAAAATTGAGGGCCTAGTCTGAATTACTCTACTTATGATAAAGAATTATATGCTCTTGTTCGACTTTAGAAACATGGCAACATTATTTATGGCCCAAAGAATTTGTTATACATTCTGATCATGAATCTTTGAAACATATTAAAAGTCAAGCTAAACTGAATCGTAGACATGCTAAATGGGTTGAATTCATTGAGACTTTCCTTATGTCATTAAACACAAGAAGGGTAAAGAAAATGTTATTGCCGATGCATTGTCTCGTCGCTATACTATGCTTTCACAACTTGACTTCAAAATATTTGGTTTGGAGACCATCAAAGATCAATATGTGCATGATGCTGATTTTAAAGATGTATTGCAGAATTGTAAAGAAGGAAGAACATGGAACAAGTTTGTCGTTAATGATGGATTTGTGTTCCGTGCTAACAAGCTATGCATTCCAGCTAGCTCCGCTCGCCTTTTGTTGTTGCAGGAGGCGATGGAGGAGGACTAATGGGACACTTTGGCGTGAAGAAGACGGAGGACGATTTGCTACACATTTCTTTTGGCCAAAGATGAGACGGATGTTGAGCGCTTTATTGCTCGCTGCACTACATGTCAAAAAGCTAAGTCACGACTCAATCCTCATGGTTTATATATGCCTTTGCCTGCACTCTAGTGTTCCTTGGGAGGATATATCTATGGACTTTGTTTTAGGTTTACCTAGAACAAAGAAGGGGAGGGATAGCATATTTGTTGTCGTGGATAGATTCTCGAAAATGGCACACTTTATACCATGTCATAAAAGCGATGATGCTGTCAATGTTGCTGATTTGTTCTTTCGTGAAATTATTCGCTTGCATGGTGTGCCAAATACTATTGTTTCAGATCGTGATACTAAATTTCTTAGCCACTTTTGGAGATGTTTATGGGCTAAGTTGGGGACTAAATTGCTTTTTAGTACTACTTGTCACCCCCAAACAGATGGACAAACTGAAGTAGTCAATAGAACATTGTCTACTATGCTTAGGGCTGTTCTAAAGAATAATAAGAAAATGTGGGAGGAATGCTTGCCTCATATTGAATTTGCTTATAATCGTTCATTGCATTCTACTACTAAGATGTGCCCTTTGAAATTGTGTATGGTTTCCTACCGCACCTATTGATTTGTTGCTTCTTCCATCTTCGGAGAAGGTTAATTTTGATGCTAAAGAACGTGCTGAATTGATTTTAAAATGCATGAGTTAACTAAGGAAAACATTGAGCGATGAATGCTAAATATAAACTTGCTGGAGATAAGGGTAGAAAACATGTTGTGTTTGCACCGGAGATCTTGTTTGGTTACATTTATGTAAGGATAGATTTCCGATTTGCGCAAATCAAAGCTAATGCCACGTGCTGCTGGTCCTTTAAGGTGTTAGAGAAAATAAATGATAATGCATATAAACTTGAGCTACCTGCAGATTTTGGGGTTAGTCCCACTTTTAACATTGCAGATTTGAAGCCTTATTTGGGTGAGGAAGATGAGCTCCGCGAGGACGACTTCATTTCAAGAAGGGAGGATGATGAGGACATCAATACCATTGTTACACCCACAGCCCCTACTGCTACATATACGGGACCAATTACTAGAGCTCACAAGACGCCAATTAAATTACCAGTGTACTTTCGCTTGGTAATGATTTTAATGTTCATGAGAATATGATGTCTGCTTAAATTGGATACATTTGTTTTGCTTACAAATGAAGGGCCTAGCTTGGAGAAGGATGAACATTGGAGCAAGAACACGCATGGAGTTGATGGCATGCAAGGGGATCAAGAACGGAGTTACAAGTGATGATTTCAGGACTTTGAAGCCACCATAAGGAGTGCATGAAGCCTTGGACGAAATATACAAGATGCCACTTCATAATATTCGTCCATAGGCTATTCTAGGTGCTGCGTCACCTTATTATTGGGCCAGGCCCATGTAATTTCGAAATACTTAAGTATAGGCTATTTTAGAGTCCGATGATTGGGGAAACAAGAGATAGGGTTGGTTTCGACCCCACCCTCAAGGGCCACGAAATTCCCCCTCTTCCCCATATATACAGCCCTTAGGGCACCGCTTAGACTTTGGGTTTTGTTTAGATCAAAAGTTCGCCATAGCTGCAACTTCGCAGATTTCGCTTGTGTTCAACGACTGCATAAAGGCGCCACAGTAACCCCACCTTGATCAATAAAGCTTTCATCTTATATTCGCAATATCCAGATTGCAATCTCAGTTTCTTGCTTGTTCTTCGCTTGCTCGCAGGAAATAGACCTCGTGGTCGTTGATCGTGTTCGCGTGGTCAATAACCTCTCGGAGTTGGTTTAGCGATTGCATATGCGCGACGCCCTCGCACGCCAGAGTCGGATCGCCAAAGTCGACTTCCACCAAAGCGAAATCCACCATCTCATCGAAAGACGGACACCGTTGTTCTTCATTGTGTTGAGGTCGATGTTGGTGATGCCTCATATCACTTGCTCTTGTTGACCTTGAGTTGGAGGATGAGCTTGAGGAGCTTGACGCTATGCGCACGCGGATGGTAGTTCCTCTCTTGTATTTCTTCTCGGCGGGCTTCCTCTTGATTGCGCCTTTTCGCGATTGCGGTTGGCGAGAGCTCGACTTGATGCTTGAAGGGCGCTGCCTACTCAAGAGCTTGTGCTTCGTTGTTGTTGTTGAAGACGCTGAGCCTCGCATCTTGTTGCTCTTGGTGTAGGCGCCGCCGTTTGTTCTTGTTGGTGGCGAAGACGTTGTCGTTTTGAGCTTGAGCAAACGCCATTTGGCTCGATTGAGGACGAGGAACTTCTTCATCAACTTGCTCTTGGAGATTTTTGTCGTAGCGGTTGCGTAGATGCATGACGGTCTTGACGCTGCTCGACGAAGAATGTTCGATGACGGTGTACTTGTGTCGGAGTAGGAGTCGCCGGAGTGGCGACTTGAGTGGCTCCGCCTTGAGTGTGAAGATGTAGAAGTACGCCGTTCACCAACAAGGCGCGGATCTCGCCCATTCTTGCATCATTCTCTTCTTGTGCGCGCCGAGTTTGTTGTCGGCAATCTCTTGTACGCTTCTCGAGAGTCGCAAGTCGGTGGAGAGGTTGTCGATGCGTTCGCCATTGCTTGTTGCTCTTGATGGAGAGCTCGCTATGCGCCAAAGAGGTGGCTCTTGGTGACGAGGATGACATGTCGCCGCCTTGCTCGATGAAGAGTGGATTTGTAGAAGAACTTGGCCTATCCATCACTTCAAGCAAATTGTGAGTGGTAGAAGGAGAAGAACTAATACCAATGTACCTTTGACCGGTTGAAGATGAATCAAGTTCACTCAAATGCGGACAATGAAATAGCACTATTGGTACCGATCCTTGTCGATTCTCACACCTACACAAGTAAAAGCTTTTGGTGGAGCTTGGTTAGATGGTGGCACAAAATTGATTGCAATCGTTAGCTTGACTCAAAATGTTGAAGAAGATTCGCAAATTCGCAAATGTAACAAGTAGACCAAGCAAGTAGTGGTACACGGAAACACACACGCAAATAGATAAATGGGATTGTGCAAACCAAAAGTGAGCCAAAATGTGGAATCCACGAAAATGCTCTTGTTGCACAATACTAGAGAGACGCTAGCACGATTGCACAATAGGCGGATACTGAGCTTGTGCACAACCTACTAGGCAAAAATGCAACGATCTCTATCCCAAGTATGCTATATGTATGGTATTTCGGTGCAATGATCCAAGATGATCTTATATGACGATCTTAATGTAGTATGATGCTATGGTTCTTGCTTATAAGCTCTTTGCTTATCTTTCTTTTGCTTAAAAGCTTGGGTGGCTCTTTCTTTTGAGCTCTTTTCTTATGCAAACTTCACGAACCAAGATAGCAATTGTGTATGCGATGACAACTTTGTGACACACAAGTGGATCTTGAGATATGCACCACTATAGTATGGTATGTATGCTATGGAGTATGATCACTAATGTGCACAAGTCACGTTGCCGGCAATACTCAATGGCTAGTCTCGATGGGTAAGCAACGCAAAAGATGGGCTATGATGGTTATCAATGCAATTATGTAGAGATGACAAAGATGTCGCCGAGGTTACCGCCCTGGCGATGATGAGTCCTTGGCGAAGATGAGCGGTGGTGATGTTGACGCCGGACCGCACTCTATATAGCCAAACACAATAGGACACGGAACCACAACTCAAATTCTCAAAGAACAAAAGCAACCATGGTGGTAGCGGAAAACGGAGGTGGTATAGTGTATGATGTGTTGAAAGCCCTAGGCAAAGATGCCAATATTGGGAAAATTAGATGGTGTCCAATGGTGTTGTAACCTATCTAGGAGGAAGGAGAATGTCAATAGCTTCTCAACGAGCTAAAGAACGCGAAAATCGGACTCGGATGTGGAAGTTATGGTGGAAATGGTGAAACTCGGAAAGCTGAATGGCCAGGCGGTAGTACTGCTGGGCGGTAAGGGCGGTAGTACTCGCTCGAGGGCGGTAGTACTGCTCAGTAGGGCGGTAGTACCGCCGTGTCGGGATTTTCTCGACTGTTCGAATTGTTTCGCGATTTTGGGGCGGAAATGGGTGATTTCGGGGGCAAAATTCGATGGATTTTGTGGATGGAAAGAGGGGAAACTTGGGGAGATGCTAGATCGACTCGAAACCAAGCAAATCCACGGATCAAAATCAACAAAACATCATCAAACTAACAAATCACAAAAAATTTTGGGGCTATTTTTGTGGGGATTTTCGGGGTTTTAGGACGAAAACAACAAAATCAAGCTAGAAAACACGGGGTAGGGGCTCCAAAAACGTGATCAACGTGGCTCATGATACCATATGATGTAGGGTGGAACCCTAATTCGTCGATCTTTCACGTTTGGAGGGGATCCTATGGAGGGAACACGAAGAACACGCGGAAGCACAAGGGGAAACACGGGGAAAACGAGAGGGAAACACTCAACCAACAAGGAATCGATCACACAAGTGCTAGATCACCACACACATAAGAGATCCACAAGATACAAAGTCAACAAAGGTAAGGATACAAAGGAACTGCTCATCTCCGGAGGAGGCCTTGAATCCACGAGGGATCTTCCCAGATAGGGGTCTTGAACTGATGGATCTTCCCTAGACGGAGGTCCCGATCTCCGTGGAGAAGTACCGTGGATGAGCAAAGGCTCTCACACACAAATATGAGCTAATCCAATGCTAACCCTAGAAAGGATGAGGGATGGTCTATTTATAGTCTAGGTTCTCAAAGGGGTAAGGCGAACGAGTACATGGGCCTCGCCCAAACGCTGCACACAGCAGGGCGGTAGTACTGGCCGGGAGGGCGGTAGTACCGCTTGAGGTGCTTCAGCGGTAGTACTGCCTCGAGGGCGGTAGTACCGCCGAGGTGCTTCAGCCGTAGTACCGCCGGGGCGGTAGTACCGCCTCGCGCCTGCTCGATTCCTGGAGTTTGCTGGGTTCGCGGACGAGGGCGGATCTCGAGCGGTAGTGCCGCCTGGTTCGGCTCAGCGGTAGTACCGCTTGGCTGGAGCGGTAGTACCGCCTGGCTGGACTCTGCAGCCTCCTCTCGCTTCTTGATGTCCCTTTGAGCTGTAGCTTCTTCTAGGTTGACTCTTGGTACCTAAGCATGCATAGCATTTCCGCTTGAGGTAGTAACCATGTCTCATGTGAATCGAAGGAATTGTGAGAGGAGTGATGTCACCGGTTTCAAGAGCTCTTGCACGTGTTCGAGTCATAGGTCCTTGTGGGGTTGGATGTGTCGATGTAGAGTCCATGGGGATGATGGAAGGATGCTCCGCATCGTGAGGGATAGCATATTTGTTGTCGTGATAGATTCTCAAAATGGCACACTTTATACCATGTCATAAAAGCGATGATGCTGTCAATGTTGCTGATTTGTTCTTTCGTGAAATTATTCGCTTGCATGGTGTGCCAAATACTATTGTTTCAGATCGTGATACTAAATTTCTTAGCCACTTTTGGAGATGTTTATGGGCTAAGTTGGGGACTAAACTGCTTTTTAGTACTACTTGTCACCCCCAAACTGATGGATAAACTGAAGTAGTCAATAGAACATTGTCTACTATGCTTAGGGTTGTTCTAAAGAAAATAAGAAAATGTGGGAGGAATGCTTGCCTCATATTGAATTTGCTTATAATCGCTCAGGCATTCTACTACTAAGATGTGCCCTTTGAAGTTGTGTATGGTTTCCACCTCGCACCTATTGATTTGTTGCCTCTTCCATCTTCGGAGAAGGTTAATTTTGATGCTAAAGAACGTGCTGAATTGATTTTAAAATGCATGAGTTAACTAAGGAAAACATTGAGCGATGAATGCTAAATATAAACTTGCCGGAGATAAGGGTAGAAAACATGTTGTGTTTGCACCGAGATCTTGTTTGGTTACATTTATGTAAGGATAGATTTCTGATTTGCGCAAATCAAAGCTAATGCCACGTGCTGCTGGTCCCTTTAAGGTGTTGGAGAAAGTAAATGATAATGCATATAAACTTGAGCTGCCTGCAGATTTTGGGGTTAGTCCCACTTTTAACATTGCAGATTTGAAGCCATATTTGGGTGAGGAAGATGAACTTCCGTCGAGGACGACTTCATTTCAAGAAGGGGAGGATGATGAGGACATCAATACCATTTGATGTAGGGTGGAACCCTAATTCGTCGATCTTTCACGTTTGGAGGGGAACCTACGGAGAACACGATGAACACGGGGAAGAACAGAGAGAAATCACACGGGGAAACACTCAAGAACAAGTCCAAATCACACATCCACTAGACAATCAAACACACAAGATCACAAGGTACATGAACAACAAAAGGAAAGATACAAGGTAAGGCTCATCTCCAAGAGGAGGTCTTGATGATATCCTAGATGGATCTTCCCAAAAGGGGTCTTGATGATATCCCGCAGGATCTTCTCACATGGAGGTCTTGAACTCCATGGGAGTGGTAGTCTCTCTCTCAAGAGTAGAGGTAGGAGCAAAGCTCACCTAAGAATGAGCTATCATATTTGCTAACCCTAGCTAGAATGAGGTGGGGAGTATATAGTCTTCATCCACGAAGGGGTAAGTGAGAGGGGGTTACATGGGCCCTAGGCCCGCTCAATGAGCAGCACGGTAGTACTGCGTGTGGGGCGGTAGTACCATGAGGGTCCGCGGTAGTACCGCTTGTTGAGCGGTAGTACCGCCAGTGACGACTTTTAGTACCGTGAGGTGGAGCGGTAGTAGGGAGCGGTAGTTCTCGCGCCATGTAGTACTGCTGGAGGGAGCGGTAGTACATGAGGGTGCGCGGTAGTACCGCGAGGGTGCTGGAGCTTTTCCTCCTTCTTCCATGCTTCTCTTGCGGATGGTGTAGTTGTTCCTTGGCGCTTGCACTCCTCCTCGCCGCCTGTAGTGTTCCGACAATACCTATGCATGCACACGGGTGGCGGTCAAGTAGTATACCATCCTCAAGAGGTCAAGTGAACACGTAAAGGAGAAGATTCACCTTTATGTATGAGAAGTAGAGGTCGACGTGTCACTTGCCAAGCGGACTCTTGACATGGTGATGAACGAGGATGCCCGCATCATCCCTCCCTTGAAAAGATCCGACCTCGGATCAAATCCAAATCACCATGGGAAGAGATGGCTTCGCCATGAAGAAGTGGACGCTCACCAAGTACTCGCCATCTTCAAGCTCGCAATGGGCACTCTCCAATGTCGCACCGCCTTGGGATTCCTTCAAAATGAGCAAGGACAACAAACACTTGGAAAAACAAATGTGGTTAGCATTAGTGCAAAACCAAGCATTCAAGAGGTGATTCGCCAAACAAGTGTTGTCATCAAGCATAGCATATGGTTTGACAAAGGATTGTGACATGGCATGTAAGCACATAAATTGAGCATAAGCAAAGATATCATGGGGACAAGCATGTAAATGTGAGGTAGAGATGCAAATATGTGTGACAAGAGCATAAGCATCTACCTCGAGGTCATAGCAAGCATGAATAAAGAGCTCGACAAATGGTCGATGGTAGGCATAAGAGTCATTCACAACACCAAAGATAGTGAAATGTCTAAACACATGGGGAAAGTGCAAGACAATCCAAGCATAATGTGCGTAGGGTGTAGTGAAGATATCGTGGCACTCAACATAATGGAAAGAGCAATTGTTCAACATGTGTGAGGCAATCAAGTCAAGCATGTGATAAGCAAAGGGACATGGCATATGTGAAGAAATGATCTTGGTGCAACCAACCATATGATAGTAGCAAGTAGTCCAAGAATTGATGCAACACACAAGGTATATATATCATGAAGCATAGCAATGGAGCAAGCAACACATGAAGTATGATCCATAATATGCATGTTCATGGTTTGTGTGTTCTCTAGATAGAATGATATCACCTCAAAGCATGTCCTTGTGCGCCCTTCACAATGCCAAGTGGTAGGAAATGTGGTGTAGAAGCGAGTCGTGGTCGAATGTATGAGGCTTGCTCTCAAGAGCTCGAATGGTCAACTCACGGAAGTGGAAGTCGACACGAAGTCCAAGTATCCTACACATGCACACAACAAAATAAAGAGCGATGCAAGATGGTAGATAAACACATCATCCATCATGATGGTTCTCTCTTGCACATAACCATTAGAAGCACAAGTGCATGAATAATATGATGCAACAATGGCGTATATTCAAGGCACTAGGTATATGGTGCAAAGAGGTAAGACAAGCATGCTTCACAAGGAATATGTCAAAATCTCCATTCATGTTTGAGAATGCTATGGGGCAATCTCATGAGCAAGACTATAAGCATTGTTGCACTCAATACATGGCAAATCTAGCATGAGAGAGGCAACACATGGAGATATATGACACAGAGCAATATGAATCATGTGTAAAGCATATAGATGGTTGTCATCAACCGCATGAGATGAGAAAGTATGACACAAGAGACAACGATGTGAGAGGCATGAGCATATATGTCATCAACCCAAGAAAGCAAGTAGTGGAACATGGGTGATGCAACATAACAAGCAATCATAGCAATCAAGTCAAATATGCTAGTAGTGTAAGATGCTACATACTAGAATGAATCATGGCAAACATGTCCTTGGTGCAAATAGTGGGCATGAATAATTCACATGTCATAGCACAATCATGAAAGCAAGATATGAGGACAATAGCATGGGGCACATGATAAACATGGCAATAGCAACAAGGATCTCCACCAAGCATGCAAATACACATAGAAGTAGCATAATGATGAAACATGGGTAGATGCAAGCAAGGGTCACAATTGCATGGCAAAGGCATAGAAGCAAGCATAGCATGCAAAGTGAACACGGTAAAATGAGCATAATGTGAGAAGTGGTAAATGGCCCATAGCCGCAGGAGAGCCAAGTAGAGGAGTTGCTGTAGTCCTTGCGCCAAGGGAACGGTGGTAAGGATAGTCCACGGATCCCAAATCGCCATTGCTCTCAAGAGCTCGCTTTGTCAACTCGTGGATTGCGAGGTTGACAAGTATTCATGGGTACCTACACAAAAGAGACACAATCCAAAGAAATTGTGCGCTATGGTAAATGTACACATCATCCATCATGATGTGTATGTGCATGTGTGAGTTAGCACAAGATAAGCATCGCCAAAGAAATTTGATGCATGGTATATGAACATGTCATCCATCATGAAAGAATAGTTGTTATGTATGACACGATGGGGACACAAATTGAGCAAACAAGTATATGGCACATCAAAAGCATGTTTATTCATGAGGAGCATATGGTGCACACACGTATTGGGATCATGCAATGGATGGATGGATCAAAATCTCCTACAATGTATGAGGAAACTATGGGGCCTCCTCATGAGCAATATCGAAACATCACATGGAGAAAATGGACAACATCCAAAACAATGCATATCCGGTTAGGTGGTCATGGCATGGCATATGAGATAAATGATGCAAAGGAGCATATCAATATCATCACAAGAAAAACAAATGCCAATAACCATGTGCTTGTCATCTATGCCATATGTGCAAATTGGGTTTATTTTAATGGCATATGCATAGTCACTATGAAGAGATTGCAAATAAGAAATATGATGGATCTCATGCATAGTATATGACAAGTCAAGCGGATTATCAAACATGATGTGACCTAAAGAATTCTCACAAGAAATCCTATGTAACATGGCATCACAACTAATAGACTCCACAAGAGAATCATCGACTCATCATAAATGGGCAAATCATCGCATGGGGAAATCATACTAGCATGAAGCATGGCAATAGGTGGATCAACATCATGCAAGCAATCAATGTCAAGAATGTCCACTAGTGGGACTAGAGCATCACCTTCACCTATGTTACCTTTTTCATTCCACTCAAGTGGTGTAGGTGAGGTGGAAAACCAAATGGTGGTCATCTTCATCTTGATGGAACCATGTGGGGTGCATCATATTCCACCATGGCCATCGCCTTGTCCAAAGGGAGGACGAAGTCGCTGAGGATCGGGCCATTATTATAAATGGGACCTAGCACCAAATGAGAAGACACAATAGAGGTAGAGGTCAAGTTGGTAGAAATGCAAATGGCCTCACAAGACCTATCAACTATCTCACTCTCTATGTGGTGGTTCACCACTCTCAAAATAGGTGCACTCAAACTCACGATGGTGGAGTCACCATCTCACTCAAGTGGTGGGGTTGTGGCTCTCCTCACATGGGGATTGTGGCAACTCATCATATATGGGGCTAGTGGTGAAGTCACTCACTCTCAATATGGTGGCACAAGTCACTCAAGTCATCATACGCCGCCGTGGTCGAAGGAAAGATCCCATGCTCAACCATCTCGCTGTTGCCGCCGGGATGAAGGCCAAGATGGCACATCATCACTCTCTCCATGACCGAAGGGAAAATCCCATGTTCGATCATCTTGTCACCGCCGCCAGAGATGAAGGCCAAGATGGCACATCATCACTCTCGCCCAAAGATGGAAGCATCATCCTTGCTCGCCACCTTGTCGCCGCCTCCAAAGCTTGGTCCTTGAAGGTCTCCGTAGTCGAACTCGCACCGCACCGCCTTGAAAAAGAGTCGGAGTAGACTCGCATCATCAATGCCACAAAGAGGGATGGCGTGAAGTCACACTTGGGAGCATCGCCTTGGGGCTTGTCGGGCTTGGACATCTTGGTGGTACTAGCCTCATGCTTGTTGTAGAGCTTGGTCGCCAAGTTTTCTTGGGGTGGAGAAGCCTTGGCCTTCATGAGTTCTTGTTCCGCCTTGAGAGCACCAATGTAGTAGTCGCCGATGGACTTGTAGTTCTTGAGGACGATGGTCTTGGAGATGTCGCAGTAATCCCATCATGAAGTGGAACTTCATCGAAATGGGGTCGCCCACGCCGCTCGTCAGAAGGCAATCATCATCTCCTTGAAGTACTTGTCGATGGACTTGGATCCTGGGTGGTGTTCTCCAATTGGCGCCGGTTGTTCCGTAGGTTGGAGGTACAAACTCGCCGCAAAGCTTTCTTCGCCTTGGGCCAACTCATGTCGAGTACTCCAAGGTGTGAAGCCACCATGCCAATGCGTAGTCGTGGAAGTTTCTTGTATGCACTTCACTTGATCTTCGGAGGAACTTGATGTAGCTTGAGGTAGTCGCCCATCAAACGCCCCACTCGAGGTACCTCGGTTCTTGAGTCCCATAGAAAGGAATCTTGTGGTCGGTGTCGAGGTCGAGTAGCTCGTGGAAGTCGCGGACTTGAGCTTGGGTAGCTTCTCTTGAGTGTAGTCTTGAGGTTCTTGTTGGCGAAGATGCCGATGTCCGTAGGCTAAGATGCTTTGAAGTCGCTATTAAGATGCCAAGGAGATGGTGAAGTCGTTGAGCGGTTGTTGATGTAGAGCTCTTGACCTTCACGCTCTTGGTGGTGTTGGTGTCGATGCCGGCGCGATCTTGCCGGAGGTGGTAGCTCGAAGGATGTGCTCTTGAGCGCCTTCTCAAGATGAGGAAGATCGCTGGAGGACTTGATGAGGGCCTTGATCTCTCCATGCGCTTGTCCATCTTGGCGCCAGAGTTGTTGTTCATGGCATCGAACTCGCCGTTGTTGTTGTAGACCAAGATGAAATGCCTTGCCTATCCATCACAAGACTCGAGTAGAGGTGAGTAGGAAATGAGATAAACAATACCAAGTTACCTTTTCCCAAAGTTGAGGATGTATCTCGCTTCACCCAATGTGAGATGAAAGAATAGTGGAATTGGTACCGGACTTGTTCACTCACACCTATCAAGTAAAGCTTATGGTAGAGCTTGGTGAGGATAGTGGCACAAAAATTTAATGCAAAATGTTAGCAAGAGTCAATAATGTTGAAAAAGATTCACAAATTCGCAAGCGAAACAAGTAGACCAATAGCAATGAAAGGTACACGGAAACACACACACGGATAGATAAATGGGGTCGTGCAACCAAGGAATGAGCTCAAATGTGGAATCCACCAAAACGCTGTGTTGCACAACTCAAGAGAGACGCTAGCACGATTGCTCAATAGGCGGATACGACACTTGTGCACAACCTATAATATGCAAAATGGATAAACTTCTATCCCAAGTATCTATGTATGTATGTTTCCCGGTGTTTCTCTCAAGCATGATATCATATGATGTAGATTTTGGTATGGCTCTTATGTTCAATGGGGTATGATGTTATGGCACTTGCTCACGAGCTCTTTGCTCTTTTTGCTTAAAAGCTTTTTCTTTTTTTTTTTTTTTTTTCTATGGCTACTTTTGTATAATGCACAAACCAAGATAGCAATTGTGTATATGCGGAACAAACTTGAGGCACAATGGATGATATGATACCAATATGATATGGTATGTATGCAATGGAAGTTATGGACCACTAATGTGCACAAGTAACGCTGCGGCAATACTCAAATGGCTAGTCTCGATAGGTAAGTGACGCAAAATGGGCTAGGGGTTAACAATGCAATTGCAAGGAATATACAATGGTGTCGCCGAGGTTACCGCCCTTTGTGATGATGAGTGGCGTGTTCTTAGTGTAGATACCAAGATGATGGAGACTCGTCCCTAAGTAGTCAAACACCTTAGGAAACGGAAAACCGCAAACTCAAAATCTCAAATGACAAATGGTGGTAGCGGAAAGCGTGGTGGTGTTGTACTAGGCAATGTGGAAGTGGGATGATGGGCTATACACGGTGTAAGAGTTGTAAGCACACGGTCCCTAAGTAGTCAAACACCTTAGAGACACAAGCCACAACTCAAACAAGCTCAAACAACTATTGGGTTGTTGGGTTGTCGGAAGTGTATGGTGGGCAAGGTTATGTGGAAGTGGTGGTGGTGGTGGTTGATGAAGAAGCAACGGTCCCTAAGTAGCCTAAACACCTTAGAGACTCAAATCGCAACTCAAACAACCACTAATGCTATAAGGAACAAAATGGGTTAGGCTATGAAGTCGGTGGTGGTTATGCGGATGTTGTGGAGGAAGCCCTAGGCAAAGATGCCAAAATTCCAAATATTTGATGGAGTCAAATGGTGGTGGTAGTATTTTTATGGGATGGGGATGTCAATAGCTTCAAACGAGCTAAAGAACGTCAAAACGGACTCGGATGAATTAGTTATGGACAAAACGGTGAAACTCGGAATGCTGAACAGTCACGTGCGGTAGTACCGCTCGATTTTTTTTTAGTACCGCGCGTGGGACGGTAGTACTGCGCTGATGGGCGGTAGTACCGCACCGGACTTTTTTTGTACTGCGGGTTACGGTAGTACTGCACGGAGGTGCGGTAGTACCGCTCGGGTCGGGAATTTTCGTAGATTGATCGGGACGCGATTTTGGGCGGAAATGGATGATTTCGGGTCAAAATTGAGAGATTTCGTGGATGGAAAGTGGGAAACTTGGGGAGATGCTAGATCCACTCGAAAACAAGCAAATCCATGGATCAAAATCAACAAAACATCATCAAACCAACAAATCACAAAAAAATTTGGGGCTATTTTGGTGGGGATTTTCGATTTAGGCAAGAACACACAAAATCAAGCTAGAAAAGAGGGTAGGGCTCCAAAACGTGATCAACGTGGCTCATGATACCATAATGATGTAGGTGGAACCCTAATTCGTCGATCTTTCACGCTTGAGGAACCTACGGAGAACACGATGAACACGGGGAAGAACAGAGAGAAATCACACGGGGAAACACTCAAGAACAAGTCCAAATCACACATCCACTAGACAATCAAACACACAAGATCACAAGGTACATGAACAACAAAAGGAAAGATACAAGGTAAGGCTCATCTCCAAGAGGAGGTCTTGATGATATCCTAGATGGATCTTCCCAAAAGGGGTCTTGATGATATCCCGCAGGATCTTCTCACATGGAGGTCTTGAACTCCATGGGAGTGGTAGTCTCTCTCTCTCAAGAGTAGAGGTAGGAGCAAAGCTCACCCAAGAATGAGCTATCATATTTGCTAACCCTAGCTAGAATGAGGTGGGGAGTATATATAGTCTTCATCCACGAAGGGGTAAGTGAGAGGGGGTTACATGGGCCCTAGGCCCGCTCACGAAAGCAGCACGGTAGTACTGCGTCAGGGGCGGTAGTACCATGAGGGTCCGCGGTAGTACCGCTTGTTGAGCGGTAGTACCGCCAGGATTTACTTTTAGTACCGTGAGGTGGAGCGGTAGTAGGAGCGGTAGTTCACGCCACGCCATGTAGTACTGCTGAGGGAGCGGTAGTATCACGAGGGTGCGCGGTAGTACCGCGAGGGTGCTGGAGCTTCTTCCTCCTTCTTCCATGCTTCTCATGGATGGTGTAGTTGTTCCTGGCGCTTGCACTCTCCTCGCCGCCCTGTAGTGTTCCGACAATACCTATGCATGCACACGGGTGGCGGTCAAGTAGTATACCATCCTCAAGAGGTCAAGTGAACACGCAAAGGAGAAGATTCACCTTTATGTATGAGAAGTAGAGGTCGACGACGCGGTCACTTGCCAAGCGGACTTGACATGGTGATGAACGATGCTCAAGACGCCATTTTTTGACATTTCAGTTTGTTAGATGCATCTGTTCATTGATTCAAGATTTTTTTCTTGCTCGCAGGAAATAGACCCCATGCAAACGAAGAACAAGCAAGAAACTGAGATTGCAATCTGGATATTGCGTAATATAAGATGAAAGCTTTATTGATCAAGGTGGGGTTCTGTGACGCTTTGTCCGGTCGTTGAACACAAACGGCACGCGGTTGCAGCTATGGCTAACTTTTGATCTAAACAAAACCTAAGTCTAAACGGTGCCCTAAGGGCTGTATATATGGAGGAAGAGGGGTGAATTTCGTGGCCCTTGGTGGAGGGGTCCAAACTAACCCTATCTCTTGTTTCCCCACACATACGGACTCTAAAAATAGCCTATACTAATGTATTTCGAAATTACATGGGCCTGGCCTAATAATAAGGTGACGAGCACCTAGAATAGCCTATGGACTAATATTATGAAGTGGCATCTTGTATATTTCTGTCCAAGGCTTCATGCACTCCTTAGGGTGGCTTCAAAGTCCTGAAATCATCACTTGTAACTCCGTTTGATCCTCTATGCATGCCATCAACTCCATGTGTGTTCTTGCTCCAATGTTCATCCTTCTCCAAGCTAGGCCCTTCATTTGTAAGCAAAACAAATGTATCCAATTTAGGCAGCATCATATTCTCATGAACATTAGAATCATTACCAAGAAACGAAAGTACCGGTAATTTAGTTGGCGCATGCGAGCTCTAGTAATTGGTCCAAGATGTATAGCAGCAGGGCTGTGGGTGTAACAATGGTATTGATGTCCTCATCATCCTCCCTTCTTGAAATGAAGTCGCCCTCGACGGAAGTTCATCTTCCTCACCCAAATATGGCTTCAAATCTGCAATGTTAAAAGTGGACTAACCCCAAAATCTGCAGGCAGCTCAAGTTTATATGCATTATCATTTACTTTCTCCAACACCTTAAAGGGACCAGCAGCACGTGGCATTAGCTTTGATTTATGCAAATCAGAAATCTATCCTCACGCAAATGTAACCAAACAAGATCTCCAGTGCAAACACAACATGTTTTCTACCCTTATCTCCAGCAAGTTTATATTTAGCATTCATACGCTCAATGTTTTCCTTAGTTAACTCATGCATTTTTAAAATCAATTCAGCACGCTCTTTAGCATCAAAATTAACCTTCTCCAAGATGGAAGAGGCAACAAATCAAAAGGTGCACGAGGTAGGAAACCATACACAACTTCAAAAGGGCACATCTTAGAAGTAGAATGCAATGAACGATTATAAGCAAATTCAATATGAGGCAAGCATTCCTCCCACATTTTCTTATTTTTCTTTAGAACAGCCCTAAGCATAGTAGACAATGTTCTATTGACTACTTCAGTTTGTCCATCAGTTTGGGGTGACAAGTAGTACTAAAAGCAGTTTAGTCCCCAACTTAGCCCATAAACATCTCCAAAAGTGGCTAAGAAATTTAGTATCACGATCTGAAACAATAGTATTTGGCACACCATGCAAGCTTAATAATTTCACGAAAGAACAAATCAGCAACATTGACAGATCATCGCTTTTATGACATGGTATAAAGTGTGCCATTTTCGAGAATCTATCCACGACAACAAATATGTTATCCTCCCTTCTTTGTTCTAGGTAAACCTAAAACAAAGTCCATCGATATATCCTCCCAAGTAACACTAGGTACAGGCAAAGGCATATATAAACCATGAGGATTGAGTCGTGACTTAGCTTTTTGACATGTAGTGCAGCGAGCAATAAAACGCCAACATCCTGCCTCATCTTTGGCCAAAAGAAATGTGTAGCAAGTACGCCCTCCGCCTTCTTCACGCCAAAGTGTCCCATTAGTCCTCCTCCATGCGCCTCCTGCAACAACAAAAGACTAACGGAGCTAGCTGGAATGCATAGCTTGTTAGCACGAACACAAATCCATCATTAACGACAAACTTGTTCCATGTTCTTCCTTCTTTACAATTCTGCAATACATCTTTAAAATCAGCATCATGCACATATTGATCTTTGATGGTCTCCAAACCAAATATTTTGAAGTCAAGTTGTGAAAGCATAGTATAGCGATTTAGACAATGCATCAGCAATAACATTTTGTTTACCCTTCTTGTGTTTAATGACATAAGGGAAAGTCTCAATGAATTCAACCCATTTAGCATGTCTACGATTCAGTTTAGCTTGACTTTTAATATGTTTCAAAGATTCATGATCAGAATGTATAACAAATTCTTTGGGCCATAAATAATGTTGCCATGTTTCTAAAGTCCGAACAAGAGCATATAATTCTTTATCATAAGTAGAGTAATTCAGACTAGGCCCACTCAATTTTTCAGAAAAGTATGCAACAGGTTTGCCATCTTGTAATAACACACCTCCTAATCCAATTCCACTAGCATCACATTCAAGCTCAAAAGTCTTATTAAAATCAGGAAGTTGGAGTAAAGGAGCATGTGTCAACTTAGCTTTCAATACCGTGAATGCTTCTTCCTGTGCGGTACCCCAAACAAAAGGCACATCCTTCTTTGTAAGCTCGTTGAGAGGTGCAGCAATGGTGCTGAAATCTCTCACAAAACGCCTATAGAAACCAGCGAGGCCAAGGAAACTCCTCACTTGTGTGACTGCTTTGGGCTGCGCCAACTCTCAATAGCTTCAATCTTGGCTTTATCAACTTCAATTCCCGTGGAGTAACAACATAGCCAAGAAAAGATACTCGGTCGGTGCAAAAGGTGCACTTCCCAAGGTTACCAAACAAACATGCATCACGAGAGCATTAAAAACAGCACGAATGTTCCAAATGTTCTTCCAAAGATTTGCTATAAATCAGATATCATCAAAATAGACTACCACAAACCGTCCAATGAAAACACGAAACTTCGCTCATTAATCTCATGAAAGTACTAGGTGCATTAGTTAACCCAAAAGGCATGACTAACCACTCATATAATCCAAACTTAGTTTTAAATGCTGTTTTCCATTCATCTCCCAATTTCATACGAATTTGATGGTATCCACTACGCAAATCAACTTTGGAGAATATTGTAGAGCCACTCAATTCATCAAGCATATCATCTAGCCTAGGAATAGGGCTATTTATAACTAATAGTAATATTATTGATGCCTCTACAATCAACACACATACGTGACGTACCATCCTTTTTCGCACTAGAATAATAGGAACAGCACAAGGACTAAGGGATTCGTGATATATAACCTTTGTCGAGCAGCTCCTGTACTTGACGATAATCTCCTTCGCCTCCTCCGGATTGGTACGGTATGGTGCACGGTTGGTAATGATGCACCGAATTAAGTCAATTTGATGCTCAATCCTCTAATAGGTGGTAATCCCGTGGCACGCCTTGTGGAAAGACGCCAACTCCTCCTGCAAAATGTTAGTGACAGCAGGGGCAAAGAGGAAGGCACTTCTAATGAAAATAATGCCTCTTTGCACACAAAAGCATAGCAAATAGATTTGCTAAAATCTAGCTCATCAATATCAGATTTGGTGGCAAGTAAACATGCACTTTTCAATTTAATTTCGAAGCAACAGAGATGGTTTATTATTAGGCTTCATGTGTTGCTCAAATTCTTTTGCCACAATCTGATTTTCACTCTTATTTTTCTCCTGTTTTGCTTTATTAGCTCTATTAATATCATCTTTCAAAATGGACTCAGGAGTCATAGGAAGCAAAGTAATATTTTTATCCTTATGAACAAGAGTATACTGATTGTTTCTACCATGGTGACAGAATTTTATCAAATTGCCATGGTCTACCAAGTAACAAGGAACATGCTTGCATAGGTACCACATCACAATCAACATAATCAGCATATGTAGAGATACTAAAATGCACACTAACAGACGTGTTACCTTCACCTTGCCGCTGTTGTTGAACCATTGGATGTAGTAAGGATGTGGATGTGGTCTTGTGGTGAGAGATAGCTTCCCACCATCTCCATGCTAGCCAAGTTGTTGCAGCCCCTCCATCTATGATGACGCTAATAGAACGCTCCTTCACAACTCCCTTTGTATGGAACAAATTATGCCTCTGATTTTGCTCAGCTTGTGTAACCTGCACACTCAAAACACGCTGAGCAACTAAACATTCATACCGTCAAAGATCTTCAGCAGCCATGTATTGTGTCTCATGATCGTAATCATCTCCACCGTGTTCCTCATGTGTAATAAGAGCCAAAGTCTCCTCATCATAGTCACTAGCGACTCATACCCACCATCCTCGTGAGCAATCATCACACGCTGAGATTTGCATTCTCTCAAAAATGTCCTCTTCCTTACAACGATTTACAAATAATATCACTTGTGTGCCCTGCTGACGCCATGGAAGAAGAAGAGCTCTGCAGGCCCGGCAGTGTGCTCTTGGCGATAGTGGTGGTTGTGCCTCGCTTTCTTGTATCACGGTTGGAGGTGGCACCAAGGAGGTGATGGTGCAAAGGAACTAGATGATGCACGTGGTGTCCATGATGAAGGTCGACCTGCAGAAAAGTTAGTGCGCCGCCAATGCCTGCCGATCCTGACTTCACGCTCAGCTTTACAAGCAAGATGGAATAAACGAGTGATATTATTATAATCCTTATAGTCTAGAATGGTCTGAATCTCTATTTAATCCACCCGTAAAACGCAAGCATAGCTTCATTCTCCTCAACAATACCACATCTAATCAAGCCAGTTTGTAATTCCCGATAATATTCTTCTACAGAATTTTTTCCTTGTCTTAAACGCTGCAATTTCAAGTAATTCACGTTGATAATATGGTGGAACCCAACGAGCACGCATAGCAGTTTTCAAAGCAGCCCAAGTAGCTGAACAGGATATAATCTACAATGTTCGACCACCAAACACATGCAAAGCTAGTGAAAGCACAAACAGCAGCAGAACACGCCTCTCCTCGTGATATTGTAAACATGTAAATCGTTGTTCAGTTTCTAACTCCCAAGTAAGATATATATCAGAACATATCTACCCTCAAATGGTGGAATATTCAATTTCAGTTTAGGAGATGGTCATGATCTCGCACTGAGGGGAGCCCTAACATTGCCATTATTTGCATGTGGACGACCGGTGGTTGTGGTGCTGGTGGTTGCACGAGTTCGATGTTGATCAACCTCATCCTCGTAATCTTCCACATAATCATCCTCGCCGGTACCAGCAGCAGCAGCAGTAGCAGGAGCCAAAGAAGCACCAACAGCAGAGCAGCGGCACCAGAATTTTGTCCTCGCTCAATAGGAACACGCCGAGCTCGCCCATACCGATTCGAAGGGGCGAAGTTGTTGTCGCTGCAGAGGTGCGATAGGTGCAGCCGGCGGTGGTTGTGGAAAACGCGCGAGCAATTCATCAAACTTGCTATCAAGCTTTGTTTCAAACGCCTTCTCAATGCCATCTATCTTCTCCATGGCCTCACAAATCTGTTTACCACATCTTGCACCTGTCCAATCATCATTTGCTGAAACTTATCATGTAGCTGTTTGTTTGTCGTTCTCCCAATCAGTCTCATCGGCCTGTGTTCCTGCCATGGTTAGCAGCAATAGAAACACACAAGAATATGATCCTACTGCACTACTAGGAAGTGGTGGTGGTGGTGGTGGACAAATCACAAACCGTGAAGCAAATCTCAAATTCTTACCAGCCTACCCAAAGCAGCAGTGGTGATCGCAACCGCTAGTAGTCAAACTCTCAAAGCTTGGCTATAGCGACTACCAGGAGAATCAAACGCACGACGAGATGTATGTGGAGCTGGGAAGGCTTATAATATGGTAGCAAAAGGTTCAAGAATAATCAAATCAGAGATGCAAAGTTGAATAAACGCCAACGACGGTAGATCAGGTGGTCCTAGGCTAGACCGCTAGAGACGCGAGCCTAGAACACTAACAAAATCACGGCGCTGCACGTAAACAAAGGAAAAGCACACTCTGAATTTTTTTTTTCGCTTTTTTTTTTTGCGCTGTTTTTTTTTTTATACGCTTTTTTTTTTTGCGAAAAATCACTATAATGGCGAGTGTCTCAAAACTCTTCCTGTGTCAAACCGACAGATGGGCACGAAATTTTTCGACCAATTTTTTTTTTTTTCACGCCCGACCCAAAAACTGAAACGGGTCAAAAAACTTTCTATAACGGCGATCGCTCAATACGCTTAGAAACACCTAAAATAGGATAGCCAGAAAATTTTTATCCCGCATGCTTTTGGAAAATTTTGGGCCTAAACGAGGGTGGTTTCCGACTTTTCTACGGACGGCAAAAGATTGCTGAGTCCAAACCTACTCGCATAAGGAAACACGAATCGAAATTAGATGGATCCCAAAACAAATCTAATATGCAAGGAACTTGGATTGGTGGTGGATATATGGTGGTGGTATATGGCAACGGTGGTGGTATATGGCAGCGTGGTGGTATATGGATAGAGATTCAATCGGGCGGATAAGCGGTGGTGGTAGATGGCAGGGCGATGATGATGAAAGGCGCGGCGTGACAACTTATGACCGTAACTCAAACTCTAAAAGGCTAGACTCTAAGACCAGCAACTAGACACCACGATGCAACCGCAAATTCAACAATGCAAATACGTAAAAGATTATGCAAAGGCTCGATTGGTTCGGATATGATGACCTAACCCTAATTTTTTTTGGCTTTTTCGTGGACTGTAGGTATGAAGAATGACTCGATCTAAACTACGAAAACTGTAAAATCTCACCGAGCAACCTGGAAATCTGATACCACTTGATAGAGGCAAAGGTGTCCCGCCTTTCGATGAGATGGTGGATTTCGCTTGGTGGAAGTCGACTTTGACGATCCGACTACGAACGCAGCGAGGACGCCGCGCTTTAGCAATCGCTAAACCAACTCCGAGAGGTTATTGACCACGCCGAGCACGATCAACTCTGACCACGAGGGTCTGCTTTCCGCGAGCAAACGAAGAACAAGCAAGAAACTGAGATTGCAACTGGATATTGCGAATATAAGATGAAAGCTTTATTGATCAAGGTGGGGTTCTGTGACGCTTTGTCCGGTCGCTGAACACAAACGGCACGCCAAGTTGCAGCTATGGCTAACTTTTGATCTAAACAAAACCTAAGTCTAAACGGTGCCCTAAGGGCTGTATATATGGAGGAAGAGGGGTGAATTTCGTGGCCCTTGGTGGAGGGGTCCAAACTAACCCTATCTCTTGTTTCCCCACACATACGGACTCTAAAAATAGCCTATACTAATGTATTTCGAAATTACATGGGCCTGGCCTAATAATAAGGTGACGAGCACCTAGAATAGCCTATGGACTAATATTATGAAGTGGCATCTTGTATATTTCGTCCAAGGCTTCATGCACTCCTTAGGGTGGCTTCAAAGTCCTGAAATCATCACTTGTAACTCCGCTTCTGATCCCTCATGCATGCCATCAACTCCATGTGTGTTCTTGCTCCAATGTTCATTCTTCTCCAAGCTAGGCCCTTCATTTGTAAGCAAAACAAATGTATCCAATTTAGGCAGCATCATATTCTCATGAACATTAGAATCATTACCAAGAAACGAAAGTACCGGTAATTTAGTTGGCGCGCGAGCTCTAGTAATTGGTCCAAGATGTATAGCAGCAGGGCTGTGGGTGTAACAATGGTATTGATGTCCTCATCACGTGGTCAGGTTGATCGTGTTCGGCGTGGTCAATAACCTCTCGGAGTTGGTTTAGCGACATTATATGCTGACGCCCTCGCACGTCAGAGTCGGATCGCCAAAGTCGACTTCCACCAAAGCGAAATCCACCATCTCATCGAAAGACGGGACACCTCTGCCTCTATCAATTAGCCCCCCTGGTAGGGACAAACGTAGCTTTCTACAGATGCTCTATGATCCGGGCAATCTCATTTGGCTGTAAATTGAAGAAAATCCAGCGGCTATATGCCTTATTCTCCTTGTTTTCGCCGGATGGCATGCTGTAACTCATGCGTGAAAGGCAAGAACAAAAGGGCATTCCTGTTATCGGTCAATATATATGTGGAAATGATATCTCCTCTATAGAGGACAAGAAATTTTGGGGCAATCAGCAAAAAGCGACAAGAAAATGAAGTACTTTCAAGGACTGCCATAGAATGGACAGATGTTCACCGAAATGGTCATAATTTTGTTATTCGAGTCCGTGGTCGGACCCATAAGTATTAAACTGTTTCATGGCGTAGCGCCAAATCCAAAAAAAAATACTCCACACTTGTGCCATGATGATGAGGACATGACTACCTTGATAAGACCAAAATATTGCATACATGCATATTTGTCGTGATTTCTAGTGCAAACTATTCAATAATAAATTTATGTTATCCGTAACAAAAATACTTCACATACTTTTGTGTTTTGTCTAATTGCAGGTGTATGGGACATTTGTACAATCTACATATAAAGATAAGGAAAAGGAGAAGTTTAGGTGTTGTTCAAAAGTCTTCTCACGTCACTTTTGGGCCAAGAGAAGATAGAGTCCAAGTTTCTCACGTTCTGATTCAGATTCGACTGCACAGACATACCTGACTCAAAACGCCAACAACTTTTTCATACGGACTCCGAATTGGGTGATTCTTTTTTTGTTGGAAAGTAGATTTCATGCCCTTTCCATCACAATTAGAATCACCTTAAAATCCGTCCGGAGCGTTGAGTTATGGACGAAACAATCTGACGCCGCACCGGAATCCGAGTCAAACTACAAGTCCAAAGGTGTTACGTCACCTCCACTTGGGCCCATTGGCCTTGTACGACCTAGGGTTAGTTTTAGGCTGCCTTGGGACGTCCTCCCACCTCCTTGGCCGCCACCCCTTGCTCCTATATAAGTAGATCCATCTAGTAGCTTTTTCCTTGGGATTTGTTTAGTCAAAAGTTAGCCATTGCAACTTCGTACTTCGCTTGTGTCCAACGACCAGACCAAGACCGCCACGGATCCCCACCTTTATCAATACTTCATACATACCGCAATATTCAGATTGCTTTTATCATATTCTTGCTTGTTCTTCGATTGCTTGCAGGAATAGACCTTCGTGGTCGTTGATCGTGTTCGCCGTGTTCAATAACCTCTCGGAGTTGGTTTAGCGATTGCTAAGGCAGCAACGTCAGGCACGCTTGTAGTCGGATCGCAAAGTCATCTTCACCAAACCGATAGTTATCATCTCATCGAAAGATCGACACCCCGCCTATCAAGTGGTATCAGTTTTCAGGTTGCTCGTGAGAATTTCCAGTTTTCCTAGATTAGATTTATTTTCTTACCTATTGTCCAAGAAAAGCCACAAAAAATAGTTAGACCACTCCAGTCCGAGCCTTTGCAATTTTCTTTTCATTGGTTGCATTATTGAATTATCGGTTGCATCGCCGTGTTGAGTTGCTGGTCTTAGTGTCTAGTTCCTTTAGAGTTTCGAAGTTCTGTTCACATTAGTCACGCCACCGCTGCATCATTATGCCTTCCGCTGTCCACCATCCCATCTATTAATTTCCACCACGTATACGCTACTGTTCATTGTCATAATCATAGTTGAGGTCATTCACATCTTCGCCAGATCCAATCTGCATCTTATCTAGTTTGTCTTGGAAAGAGGGAGAAAAAAGAGAGAGAAAAAAGAGAAAAAAGGAAAGAAAAAAAAAAAAGAGAGAGAAAAAAAAAAAAAAAAGTGTGAGGAAAAAAGAGAGAAGAAAAAAATCGGATCTATCTAGAATCAATCTCGTACCTGAATTCGGATTGAATCTGTTTTATGACTGTTCAGTAAAACAGGTGTATCTTCCTCATACGAAGTCCGCTTTTGACTCCGTGAGTACTCAAATTAAAGCTAGCGACGAGCCGCATCTAAATAGTTGCAGAAGCTAGTTCAATATTTGACACCTCAAAATCGGCTTCTAAATAGGTCTTTTTGCCCTCTGAAGTTCGTGAACACAGCTTGTTCCAATTTTTCAGGCCAGTTTTAGAATTCTTTGACTCTCATATCAACTCGAATTGAGTGATTCTTTTGCATTGGAAAGCTTGAGTTAGTAGCATTCTTTGAAAGAATTTATTAGAAAATTGGCTCAAACTTTTCAAGAGGAAAGTTGAGAGAGAGTTGTTGTATGTCTTGCTTGGTAGTTGTTTTTCATCATTATCTTCACTACTGCTAGGATCTTCACTTATATCTTGCTGTCAAGAGCTACTTAGTAACCTTCATTGATGCTAGTTGTGCTACGCCGTGACCTCATTAGTGTTCTAGGCTCGCCTCTAGTCCGGTCCAGCCTAGACCAGCACAAGACTGCAAGTGAGCGCTTATTCAACATTGCATCTCTGAATTGATTATTGCTAATCTTTGCTACCATATATAGCCAACCCAGCTCCACATATTTCTACACCGTATATGTATGCCTCTCTCGCAATCGCTTACACAATCTTCGGAGTTATTTGACATCGCTGGTTGCCCGTCACCACCGCCGCATGGTAAGAACTTGTAAGATATTGATATTTGCTTTATTGTGAGCACTTTACAACCACATCCTAGTAGTTCATAGCAACATTATTCTGGAATTTTGTTTCTTGTTTCTACTAATCATGACAGGTTCCGAGATAGAAGTTCTTGGACGACGGACACATCTTCACCATCACGAGAGTTGGGACAACACACACAACCACATGGTCAGTTATCTCTTTACCGTCATTTGAGGGTAGATTTAATCCTGCTATTTATCTAGCTTGGGAGTTTGAAGTAGAACAAGTTTTTAGTAACCATGACTTTTCTGAACTTGAGCGAGTACGAGCTGCCACTAGAGCATTTACTGGTTTTGCTTCAGTTTGGTGGAGTGTGCATTGTAAGAAAAACATTGATAACCAACCCACAACTTGGAAAGATTTGAAAGATGTAATGAGAAACAGTTTTTCCCTCCTTACTATCGTCGTGAATTGCTTCGCAAATTTGAACAATTTAAACAAGGCAATAACACTGTTCATACTTACTACCAAGAGTTCAAATCTTATATGCATCATTGTGACATAGAAGAATCTGAGGATGATACAATGAATAGATTTTTTTGATGGTTTGAACCATGATATTCAGGCAAGATTTCAGTATATTCCTCGTTGCATTACCGGTATGTATGTTCGTGCTTGTACCTTTGAGACACAGCTACAGAGGATGCATTGGGTGACTACAACAACTACTATTCCAGTTCATGCTCACCACCGCCGTTGGTTCTCTCCACCGCTGCACATACTAGAGCAGCCCCACCTCGGATTATGAGCGACATCATCTCAAGAGTATGGTGCATTGTCTACGCTCTGTATTTACATCAGCTATGTCTTTATGCATAAGGTAACAAAGAAGGTATTCATGATATAACTTCACAAGAGAATGATGCATCCCTAGTTAACTTAAATACATCATGTGTTGAGCTACCCACTACTTTGATCACACCACCTATTTTAGAGGATTATGTTGATAATTTGACTTTGCCATGTGATCAAACAACTGAAATACCAACAATTTTGAGAGCACCCATTGAATTAACTGTTGATGCAAAAGAATCAATGTTTAATCATTTTGATATGACCTCTAATCTTGGTGATGATTCTGTGTCGAATGACTCATTGCATGTTTGCTTATCTAAGCATGTTGTAGCATGTAAATTTGATTCAAATAAGGTTTATTCACCAATGTTGGGATGGTTTAATGATGAACATTGTCAATCTTTTGAAATAAATAAGAGCTTCACTTATATGTGAAAAATGAGTTGCAATATTTTCATGCCTTCTAGTTCTTGTGCTAATTTGTTGGCTTTAGATTTTATGAACTATGCAAGTTACTCATCTATTCATGTGTCATATATGCAAAAATCAAGGGAAGTAAAAATGGATGACGTATACATATACAACATGTACACCTTGTCTCTTTTGTTAGCCACATTTCAGATTAAGCAACGCCGAGGACGGCTTTGTTTTCAAGAAGAGGAGGATGATGAGGACATGGCTACCTTGGATAAGACCAAAAATATTGCATACATGCATATTTGTCAGGTGATTTCTAGTGCAAACTATTCAATAATAAATTTATGTTATCTAGAACAAAAATACTTCACATACTTTTGTGTTTTGTCTAATTGCAGGTGTATGGGACATTTGTACAATCTACATATAAAGATAAGGAAAAAGGAGAAGTTTAGGTGCTGTTCAAAAAGTCTTCTCACGTCACTTTTGGGCCAAGAGAAGATAGAGTCCAAGTTTCTCACGTTCTGGATTCAGATTCGGACTGCACAGACATACCTGACTCAAAACGCCAACAACTTTTTCATACGGACTCCGAATTGGGTGATTATTTTTTTGTTGGAAAGTAGATTTCATGCTCTTTCCATCACAATTGGAATCACCTTAAAATCCATCCGGAGCGTTGAGTTATGGACGAAACAATCTGACGCTGCACCAGAATCCGAGTCAAACTACAAGTCCAAAGGTGTTACGTCACCTCCACTTGGGTGATGAGGACATCAATACCATTGTTACACCCACAGCCCCTGCTGCTATACATACTGGACCAATTACTAGAGCTCACAAGACGCCAACTAAATTACCAGTACTTTCGCTTGGTAATGATTCTAATGTTCATGAGAATATGATGTCGCTTAAATTGGATACATTTGTTTTGCTTACAAATGAAGGGCCTAGCTTGGAGAAGGATGAACATTGGAGCAAGAACACACATGGAGTTGATGGCATGCGCAAGGGGATCAAGAACGGAGTTACAAGTGATGATTTCAGGACTTTGAAGCCACCATAAGGAGTGCATGAAGCCTTGGACGAAATATACAAGATGCCACTTCATAATATTCGTCCATAGGCTATTCTAGGTGCTGCACACCTTATTATTGGGCCAGCCCATGTAATTTCGAAATACATTAGTATAGGCTATTTTAGAGTCCGATGTGGGGAAACAAGAGATAGGGTTAGTTTCGACCCTCCACCAAGGGCCACGAAATTCACCCCTCTTCCTCCATATATACAGCCCTTAGGGCACCGCTTAGACTTGGGTTTTGTTTAGATTAAAAGTTCGCCATAGCTGCAACTTCGCAGATTTCGCTTGTGTTCAACGACTGCATAAAGGCGCCACAGTAACCCCACCTTGATCAATAAAGCTTTCATCTTATATTCGCAATATCCAGATTGCAATCTCGGTTTCTTGCTTGTTCTTCGCTTGCTCGCAGGAAATGACCTTCGTGGTCGTTGATCGTGTTCGCGTGGTCAATAACCTCTCGGAGTTGGTTTAGCGACAGCAAGGCGCGACGCCCTCGCACGCTCAGAGTCGGATCGCCAAAGTCGACTTCCACCAAAGCGAAATCCACCATCTCATCGAAAGATGGGACACCTTTGCCTCTATCAAGTGGTATCGATTTCCGTGTTGCTCGTGAGATTTTACAGCTTTTCGTAGTTTAGATCGAGTCTGTTCTTCATACCTATAGTCCACTTAAAAAGCCAAAAAAATTAGGTTAGTTCATCCCGTCCAACCAATCTGAGCCTTTGCATAATCTTTTCTCAGATTTGCTTTGTTGAATTGGCGTTGCATCGCCGTGTCAAGTTGCTGGTCTTAGCGCCTAGTCTTTAGAGTTTCGAGTTCTGCTCACAAGTTGTCACGCCGCCGCCGCCATATACCACCGCCACATATTCACCGCCAATCCGAATCCATATACGCCACCACATATCCGCCGCCATCACGCCCATCCGAGTCCACCGCAACATATATCCGCCACCAATCCGAAGTTCCACCAGATTCATCTCCGCCACCAATCCGAAGTTCCACCAGATTCATCTCCGCCACCACCCTAGTCCGAGTCCAAGAATTGTTGCATTGTTCTCGATTTCCAGATCACGCGACATCTCGAAGTCGTGATAAAGACAGACTCCCCAACTTCCAAGCCATCCGCAGAAGAAAAATAGTTCCAGCTTCAAAAAAAAAAATTCGCTAGGCAGTTTTTAGACCATTTGTAGACTTTTCCGAAAAAAATTGTTATGAGCAAAAAAAAAAAAAAGGACAAAAAGTGCAAAAAAAAAGGAAAAAAAGAGAAAAAAAATTCAGAGTGTGCTCCTCCCTTGTTTACGCAGCAGCGCCGTGATTTTGTTAGTGTTCTAGGCTCGCCTCTAGCACGGTTCAGCCTAGGACCAGCAGACAAGACTGCTGCTGAGCGCTTATTCAACTTTGCATCTCTCGAATTGATTATTGTCGACCTTTTTGCTACCATATTATAAGCCTTCCCAGCTCCACATACATCTACGCTGTATGCTTGATTCTCCCCGTAATCGCTATATCCAAGCTTTGAGAGTTTTGACTACAACGGTTGCCGATCACCACCGCCGCCGGGTAAGAACTGTAAGAATTTGAGATTTGCTTGACGGTTTGTGATACACCACCACCACTTTTTAGTAGTTTGTAGGATCATATTCTTGTGTGTTTCTATTTTCTGCTAACCATGGTAGGATCATGTCGATGAGACTGATTGGGAGAACCTCACTAACAAACAGCTACATGATAAGTTTCAGCAAATGATGATTGGACAAAAGACGTGGTAAACAGATTTGACGAGGCCATGGAGAAGATAGATGGCATTGAGAAGACGCTTGAAACAAAGCTTGATAGCAAGTTTGATGAATTGCTCGCTGCTTTCCACAACCACCGCCGGCTGCACCTATCGCACCTCTCAAGAACGACAACAACTACGCCCTTCCGAATCAGATGGACGAGCTCAACAGGTTCCTCTTGAGCCAGACAAAATTTCGTGCCATTGCCATCGCTGTTGGTGCTTCTTTGGCCTCGCATCGCTGCTGGTGGTACCGAGGAGGATGATGAGTATGTGGACGATTATGAGGATGAGGTTGATCAACATCGTAACTACGCAGCAACCACCAGCACCACAACCACCAGGTCGCCCACATGCAAATAATGGCAATATTAGGGCTCCTCAGTACGAGATCATGACCATCTCCCTAAACTGAAATTGAATATTCCACCATTTGAGGGTAGATATGTTCCTGATATATATCTTACTTGGGAGTTAGAAACTGAACAACGATTTACATGTTTACAATATCCCGAGGAGAGACGTGTTCCTGCCGCTGTTTGTGCTTTCACTAGCTTTGCATGTGTTTGGTGGTCTCAACATTGTAGATTATATCCTGCTCCAGCTACTTGGGCTGCTTTGAAAACTGCTATGCGATCGCTGGTTCCACCATATTATCAACGTGAATTACTTCAAAATTGCAGCGCTTAAGACAAGGAAAAACTCAGTAGAAGAATATTATCGAATTACAAACCGCTTGATTAGATGTGGTATTGTTGAGGAGAATGAAGCTATGCTTGCACGCTTTCGGGTGGATTAAATAGAGAGATTCGCACCATTCTAGACTATAAGGATTATAATAATATCACTGCTTATTCCATCTTGCTTGTAAAGCTGAACGTGAAGTGCAGGATCGATGTGCATTGGCGCCGCACTAACTTTTCTCGCAGTCGACCTTCATCATGGACACCACGCGCATCATCTACTTCCACCGCACCATCACCTCCTTCAAAGCCACCTCCAACCGTGATACAAGAAAGCAGGCACAACCACCACTATCTCGCCAAGAGCACACCGCTGGCCTGCACAGAGCTCTTCTTCTTCCATGGCGCCAACAGGCACACAAGTGATATTATTTGTCGTCGTTGTAAGGGAAGAGGACATTTTATGAGAGAATGCAAATCTCAGCGCAGATGATTGCTACCGAGGATGGTGGGTATGAGTCCGCTTAGTGACTATGATGAGGAGACTTTGGCTCTTATTACACATGAGGAACACGGTGGAGATGATTCTGATCATGAGACACAATACATGGCTGTCAAGATGCCGACAGTATGAATGTTTAGTTGCTCAACGTGTTTTGAGTGTGCAGGTTACACAAGCTGAGCAAAATCAGAGGCATAATTTGTTCCATACAAAGGAGTTGTGAAGGAACGCTCTATTCAAGGCCATCATAGATGGAGGGAGCTGCAACAACTTGGCTAGCATGGAGATGGTGGAGAAGCTATCTCTCACCACAAGACCACATCCACATCCTTACTACATCCAATGGTTCAACAACAGCGCAAGGTGAAGGTAACACGCATCGCTCGTGTGCATTTTAGTATCTCTACATATGCTGATTATGTTGATTGTGATGTGGTACCTATGCAAGCATGTTCCTTGTTACTTGGTAGACCATGGCAATTTGATAAAATTTGTACACCATGGTAGAAACAATCAAGATACTCTTGTTCATAAGGATAAAATATTACTTTGCTTCCTATGACTCCTGAGTCCATTTTGAAAGATGATATTAATAGAGCTAATAAAGCAAAACAGAGAAAAATAAGAGTGAAAATCAGATTGTGGCAAAAGAATTTGAGCAACACATGAAGCCTAATAATAAACCATCTATCGTTGCTTCTGAAATTAAATTGAAAAGTGCATGTTTACTTGCCACCAAATCTGATATTGATGAGCTAGATTTTAGCAAATCTATTTGCTATGCTTTTGTGTGCAAAGAGGCATTATTTTCATTCGAGGACGTGTTTTCCTTTTTGCCCCCGCTGTCACTAACATTTTGCAGAGTTCACCGACGCCTTTCCACAAGACGTGCCACCGGATTACCACCTATTCGAGGGATTGAGCATCAAATTGACTTAATTCCTGCATCATTACCCAACCGCACCATACCGCATCAATCCAGAGGAGACGAAGGAGATTATGCGCAAGTACAGGAGCTGCTCGACAAAGGTTATATACGCCAATCCTTTAGTCCTTGTGCTGTTCCTATTATTCTAGTGCCGAAAAAGGATGGTACGTCACGATGTGTGTTGATTGTAGAGGCATCAATAATATTACTATTCGTTATCGCCACCCTATTCCTAGGCTAGATGATATGCTTGATGAATTGAGTGGCTCTACAATATTCTCCAAAGTTGATTTATGAGTGGATACCATCAAATTCGTATGAAATTGGGAGATGAATGGAAAACAGCATTTAAAACTAAGTTTGGATTATATGAGTGGTTAGTCATGCCTTTTGGGTTAACTAATGCACCTAGTACTTTCATGAGATTAATGAACTAAGTTTTACGTGCTTTCATTGGACGATTTGTGGTAGTCTATTTTGATGATATACTGATTTATAGCAAATCTTTGGAAGAACATTTGGAACATTTACGTGTTGTTTTTAATGCTCTACGTGATGCACGCTTGTTTGGTAACCTTGGGAAGTGCACCTTTGCACCGACCGAGTATCTTTTCTTGGCTATGTTGTTACTCCACAGGAATTGAAGTTGATAAAGCCAAGATTGAAGCTATTGAGAGTTGGCCGCAGCCCAAAACGGTCACACAAGTGAGGAGTTTCTTGGCCTCGCTGGTTTCTATAGGCGCTGTGAGAGATTTCAGCACCATTGCTGCACCTCTCAATGAGCTTACAAAGAAGGATGTGCCTTTTGTTTGGGGTACCGCATGTGAAGAAGCCTTCACGGTATTGAAAGATAAGTTGACACATGCCCTTTACTCCAACTTCCTGATTTTAATAAGACTTTTGAGCTTGAATGTGATGCTAGTGGAATTGGATTAGAGGTGTGTTATTACAAGATGGCAAACCTGTTGCATACTTTTCTCAAAAATTGAGGGCCTAGTCTGAATTACTCTACTTATGATAAAGAATTATATGCTCTTGTTCGACTTTAGAAACATGGCAACATTATTTATGGCCCAAAGAATTTGTTATACATTCTGATCATGAATCTTTGAAACATATTAAAAGTCAAGCTAAACTGAATCGTAGACATGCTAAATGGGTTGAATTCATTGAGACTTTCCTTATGTCATTAAACACAAGAAGGGTAAAGAAAATGTTATTGCTGATGCATTGTCTCGTCGCTATACTATGCTTTCACAACTTGACTTCAAAATATTTGGTTTGGAGACCATCAAAGATCAATATGTGCATGATGCTGATTTTAAAGATGTATTGCAGAATTGTAAAGAAGGAAGAACATGGAACAAGTTTGTCGTTAATGATGGATTTGTGTTCCATGCTAACAAGCTATGCATTCCAGCTAGCTCCGCTCGCCTTTTGTTGTTGCAGGAGGCGATGGAGGAGGACTAATGGGACACTTTGGCGTGAAGAAGACGGAGGACGATTTGCTACACATTTCTTTTGGCCAAAGATGAGACGGATGTTGAGCGCTTTATTGCTCGCTGCACTACATGTCAAAAAGCTAAGTCACGACTCAATCCTCATGGTTTATATATGCCTTTGCCTGCACTCTAGTGTTCCTTGGGAGGATATATCTATGGACTTTGTTTTAGGTTTACCTAGAACAAAGAAGGAGGGATAGCATATTTGTTGTCGTGGATAGATTCTCTAAAATGGCACACTTTATACCATGTCATAAAAGCGATGATGTCGCTAATGTTGCTGATTTGTTCTTTCGTGAAATTATTCGCTTGCATGGTGTGCCAAATACTATTGTTTCAGATCGTGATACTAAATTTCTTAGCCACTTTTGGAGATGTTTATGGGCTAAGTTGGGGACTAAACTGCTTTTTAGTACTACTTGTCACCCCCAAACCGATGGACAAACTGAAGTAGTCAATAGAACATTGTCTACTATGCTTAGGGCTGTTCTAAAGAATAATAAGAAAATGTGGGAGGAATGCTTGCCTCATATTGAATTTGCTTATAATCGCTCATTGCATTCTACTACTAAGATGTGCCCTTTGAAGTTGTGTATGGTTTCCTACCTGCACCTATTGATTTGTCGCTTCTTCCATCTTCGGAGAAGGTTAATTTTGATGCTAAAGAACGTGCTGAATTGATTTTAAAATGCATGAGTTAACTAAGGAAAACATTGAGCGATGAATGCTAAATATAAACTTGCTGGAGATAAGGGTAGAAAACATGTTGTGTTTGCACCGAGATCTTGTTTGGTTACATTTATGTAAGGATAGATTTCCGATTTGCGCAAATCAAAGCTAATGCCACGTGCTGCTGGTCCCTTTAAGGTGTTGGAGAAAGTAAATGATAATGCATATAAACTTGAGCTGCCTCGCAGATTTTGGGGTTAGTCCCACTTTTAACATTGCAGATTTGAAGCCATATTTGGTGAGGAAGATGAACTTCCGCCGAGGACTACTTCATTTCAAGAAGGGAGGATGATGAGGACATCAATACCATTGTTACACCCACAGCCCCTCGCTGCTATACATACCGGACCAATTACTAGAGCTCACAAGACGCCAACTAAATTACCTGTGTACTTTCGCTTTTTGGTAATGATTCTAATGTTCATGAGAATATGATGTCGCTTAAATTGGATACATTTGTTTTGCTTACAAATGAAGGGCCTAGCTTGGAGAAGGATGAACATTGGAGCAAGAACACACATGGAGTTGATGGCATGCTAAGGGGATCAAGAACGGAGTTACAAGTGATGATTTCAGGACTTTGAAGCCACCATAAGGAGTGCATGAAGCCTTGGACGAAATATACAAGATGCCACTTCATAATATTCGTCCATAGGCTATTCTAGGTGCTGCATCACCTTATTATTGGGCCAGGCCCATGTAATTTCGAAATACATTAGTATAGGCTATTTTAGAGTCCGATGTGTGGGGAAACAAGAGATAGGGTTAGTTTCGACCCTCCACCAAGGGCCACGAAATTCACCCCTCTTCCTCCATATATACAGCCCTTAGGGCACCGCTTAGACTTGGGTTTTGTTTAGATTAAAAGTTCGCCATAGCTGCAACTTCGCAGCATTTCGCTTGTGTTCAACGACTGCATAAAGGCGCCACGTAACCCCACCTTGATCAATAAAGCTTTCATCTTATATTCGCAATATCCAGATTGCAATCTCGCTTGCTTGTTCTTCGCTTGCTCGCAGGAAATAGACCTTCGTGGTCGTTGATCGTGTTCGGCGCGGGTCAATAACCTCTCTGAGTTGGTTTAGCGATTGCTAAGGCGCGACGCCCTCGCACGCTCAGTAGTCGGATCGCCAAAGTCGACTTCCACCAAAGCGAAATCCACCATCTCATCGAAAGACGGACACCTTTGCCTCTATCA